>VWZW01003074.1:1760088-1782961 GCA_013397115.1 Edolisoma coerulescens | reverse complement strand
GTCCAACCTGAACCTTCCCTGGTGCAGTTTAAGGCTGAAACTCACTGAGTCGCTGAATGGTTTGGCTCAGAGGGACCTTAAAGCCAAGCCCATCCCCATCCCATCCCCATCCCAATCCCATCCCATCCCATCCCATCCCCACCTTCCACTGTCCCAGGTTGCTCCAAGGCTGTCCAAGCTGGCCGGGGACGTTCCCAGGGCTGGGGCAGCCCCGGTGAGGGTGATCCCGGAGCCGGGGCAGAGCAGCCCTGCTGTGGTGCCCCCACTCCGCGTGAGCCAGGTCCCTCTGCCCGGGACGTGTCCAGCGTGCAGCCCGAGCTGTTCTCGTGAGGAAGTGAGCAGTCATCGGCCTCACGAGTGAATGTGTTTGAAGTGCCTGCAGTGGGAGGCAAGGTGCAGAATTCCGTGGCTCTGTCGGAAGCTTTTAGCTGCACGGTGGCTCCAGTCCATCGGCGCTCGCGGGTTCACGCTCTGTGTCAGTCCCATCGAGCTGCTGTTACTGGCCTCGCACTGAATGTTAAGATTATGCATAAGTGCTTTGCTGGATAAACAGCTGATGCTGCTTCTTGCTGCTCTGTGCAGCGAGGAAGTCGACACAACAGCAGAATTCCAAATTACCGAGTAGCAATTAATAAAACACTTGGTCACTTAGGACATTTTTTTTTTTAAGCTTCTCCATCTCTGAGCTATCACATATTTAGACACGATAACGTGAAGGTACCAGAGCTGAAAATAGAGCAAACTTGTTATTTAACATTAACCTCACCTCTCCTCCATAGGCCAGCAAAATAAATCACATGGCTGTAAAGGAAGTCACACATTCTTCCCGGGGATCTGAGCATTTTCATGGGGAATTATATCTTCTTTCTGAAAAGGCTCTCGGGTATGTCAGGGCAGATTTTGCCCTCAATTACACTCGTGTAACCCCAACTGTTTGCTGTCTCTGTAAACTGTCTTCATGGTCGATTCCAGTGGTGCTGCAGAGATAAGTTTGAGGCTGTTGCTGCCTTTAGCAGGGGGAAGTGGGAACTGCTCTCGCTGAAGAGAAAGGAACACACAAGGAGATCTGAGGTCTGCACATCAGAGGGATTCAGTTCTTTGCCCTGAACATACAGGGCAAATTTATCCCCAGCATAACTTCGGGGACATTACCACCGGAGGGTGAGACACAGAGCTGATTGTGCTCTAATAACTAATTTAGATAAGCGTCTGAAAACGTGCATCAGCTCAGTGTGTGACACAGCCATTTCGGAGCTACACTTAAGCTGCCCTTGATAGAGCCTGATTCCATCTCTCCTATTTTCTGCACTAATTACGATTTCATGTTCCTTGGCCTCTGGATGTCTGCATTAAGATCTCCACGAATTGCCACAATGGCAGGTTTGCCTTCAGCTTTTTCCACTCACTCTCTCCGTGATGGGAAAATTCTCCACAGCAGCCTCTCTCCCTTTCTCTTCCTCCTTCCTCTCCTCTGCCCCGGTGATGGAGTCCCCACACAAGGATTAGAAATGTTTACTCACAACATTTTGATGCCAGATTTTGTTGTTAAACAAACCCAAGCACCCTTGGGAGGAATAGCCTCATAAATATATGTATATATGTGTGTATCCTGGTGCAGAGGAGGCCACCACCTTGATTAGAGGGATGGGGCACAAGGAAAGGCTGAGAGAATTGGGATTGTTCACCCTGGAAAAGAGAAGCTCTGGGGTGACCTAATTGTGGCCTTCCAGGACCTGAAGGAGCTACAGGAAAGATGGAGAGAGAGGATTTACAAGGGATGGAGACACAGGATAAGAGGGAATGGCTTCCCACTGCCAGAGGGCAGGGATGGATGGGATATTGGGAAGGAATTCCTGGTGTGAGGGAGGGGAGGCCCTGGCACAGGGTGCCCAGAGCAGCTGTGGCTGCCCCTGGATCCCTGGCAGTGCCCAAGGCCAGGCTGGACATTGGGGCTTGGAGCAGCCTGGGACAGTGGAAGGTGTCCCTGCCCATGGCAGGGGTGGCACTGGATGGGCTTTAAGGTCCCTTCCAACCCAAACCAGTCTGGGATTCTGTTGTGTGATAAACATCTGTGTGCCCCCCAAAATTACTCCCAGCCAGCCCTAGCAGGCAAAGCCACATCCTCATACCACGAACAAGTGATCCAATTAGGAGTTTGGTTCTCAGCCAGGGGATTGCTGCAGGAATAGCACTTGAAGCTGCTGCTTTTTTTGGGTTGTCTTTTTTTTGGCAAAGATGCAGCTCTCCCTGTGGACAATAATAAACAAAGCCACAGAGCTTGTCCCATAATCTTCTCCCAGCTAAAGCCACGGGGTTCAGTGAACACAAGGAAGATCAAGGAACACCCAAATGCTGCTGAGAGAGACCTTTGTTCCTCTGGGTGGTCACTGCAGATTCTCGTGGTTCCCATCCGAGTGGAGAGAGGTTGATGGTAGAGGAGTGGGCATGGTCTGTGTTCTGTGTGTAAAATATTGATGTACGTGCAGACTGTCCCTGTGAGATCCTGGCAGGTCCCTGGCAAGGCAGAGTCTGAATCCCTGACTGTTCTGTGCCTGTCAAGCTGCTGACACAGGGAAAGCCTCACTGGCCAAATGCTCACAGACACCTGAATTCCAACGTGCCAGGCAGGGTACCCCCACACAGAATGTTAATCCTCACATTCCTGTTCCTTACCCCTGGATATTTCTGAAGATCTGAGCAGCAGAGTTTCTGCTGAGTGTTCTGCCTCTGAAACGCTGCCACTGCCAGCTGGGAATGCTCCTGGCTCCCCATCCTGCTCCTGCCCCTGCTGCTGCTTCCCCATCTCCCACACCCTCCCAGGGGGTTCTGCCCTGGTTTGTGCCTCCCGGGGCTCTCAGTCACAGAGCTCAGTTCTGCTGGGCACAGCCCCGCATCCACCGAGGCAAACACATCAGGAACTTTAAATCATTACTAATATGTTGTTGTTGTTGTTGTTGTTATGGAAAAATCACACCACGTTTCACCTGTTACCTTTCCATCTTCTGCATTTCAGGGGAACAAAACCAAACAGTGGCAAAAGAACTGGGTGGTTCCTTCTCCCTTTGTCAACCCTTGCACCTATTTTATCTGACATCCATATGTCAGTGTATGTGGTGTATTCAACTTCTTAAAATTATCTTTTTACAAATCTGTTTTAGCCTGGCTCTTTTTTTATTAATTGTCACTTTGCCAACTAACTGAAACAAAAATCTATGAGGAAAAACCTAACTAGGAACTATGAAGTCAAAAAGCACCAATACTGAGAATTTTGTGAGCACCATTTCAGCCCAGCTGGTTAAAATAAGGGAGGGTTGTTTTTTTTTTTAATTCTCCAGTCATGAAATTACAAACCAGTCCTTGACCATGACAGATGAGTCAGGTTGTAACCTCAGCAATGCAGTAAAAACTCAGCTCTAATGAAACAGGCAAATGTCAATACAGCGATTAGCTCGGGAGATAATATTCTGAGAGGCTTTTACAGATGACCTAACTCCACTCACAAAAAAGGATTATGTTCTTTCTTTCCCTTTGTCATATCTGAATACCAGCCCTTTAGCTGAAAACTGTTTGCTCTGGGGGGCTTTCTGCTTTGTTTTGTTTACTGTAGAAATCTCAGGAATTTAAAATCTCATTTCCACAGATATTACCAGAGAATGTTTTGGAAGGCTCATCCCACTGGAAGGCCAATGCTCTGGATGTGTGTGAACTCCTCCTGGACACAGACATCTATGTCTAGAAGTGCCTGGATGGGTTGCAATGAAAGCAGAAGGGATGGAAATGAGATTTGGATCAGTCTGGGCACGTTCACCCCCCCTCCGAGGGCGCAGCAGACGACAGGGGCTCAGCAGAGCCCGTGAGAAGCCCTCTGCTCTTCCTTGCTCTGATGCAACCTCCCCGAGGCTGGTGGAACAAGTTCCCAGCAGGACAGGCTGAGCTGGCAGGTGACCACGGCCCAGACACTCCTGGTGTCCCGTGGGGCCTCCGGAACAGGGAGAAGCTCCTGGGGATTGTCATGGGATGGAAATGAGCTCAGGGAGTCCGTGGGACACGTTCACAGCCAGCCCCACCTCGGGGGCTCCTTGCAGATCCTCCAACATCCTCAGTCACCTTCGAACACATTTTCTGTCATCTGAAAGTGTCTGCTCTCTGTTGGCTCAGTCATCCTGTCTTGCTAGGAAGTTTTGAACACATGGGTCACAGAATCATTGAGGTGGAAAAGCCCTCCGAGGTCATCCAGTCCAACCGTTAACCCTGCCCAGTGCCCCACCAAACCATGTCCCTGTACCTCTCCCAAATACCCCAGGAATTTGGGGGGAAAGCTCTATTTCCTGTGTGACCATCCTCAGGTTTCTAACAGCACATACAACCCCGAAATTTCTGGGTTTAATATTTTGAGTATTTTAAAACATCCCAGAAATGTAAAATGTTATAAATTAGTGTCCTCATTAAATTAAAAAAAAAAATTTGAAACCTTTTTATCTTTTAAAGGTTTTCCATTTCCCTGACTCAGACCATTTCCTAGTGGGTTCTGCATAATGAATATTAGCAGAGGTTGGCTTACCACAGTGTCTGGTGAGACTCATTTATCAAAGCCCAGGATGTGCGCCGTGCAAAGGGAAAAAAATCCCATTGAAAGGGAACAAAAAAATTTCAGCCCTAACAATCGCTGCTCTCATTTTTGTATACTTGGGCATGTTCCAGTGCATGTGGAGAGGGGACAAAATGGCATCTGCAGAACATGAAACGTGTCTAACGAGAGATTTGTGCACCTTGAAAGGCACCAGTGCTGAAGCTGCAAATGACTAATGAGTCTTTCCTCATGAGTGGGATTAATTGCATCACCCCTTGGTGCTCAGCTCTGCATCCTGCTTACACCCAGGGACAGACACAGGGACAGACACAGGAACCCCTTCTGGCATTTACATGCCAGATAAAACCTGGTAAACGAATTAAATGTAACTAACTTGCTTTCAACCCCAAACAGCTGCTGGGTTGTACCAACATCACAAACTGACAGCAGCCCTTTGAAGCAGGGAAATGGAAAAGGGATCCAAGCACCAGCGGATTTGGGGTGAGTTTTTGTTGTGGTTTTGGTACCTTTTCACTTTCAAGCCTCCCAGCCTCGTGTCTGAGCAGCCACTGGGCACTGAGTTCATGCACATTTGACTCCCACGAACACGGGGGCACCTTCACATCCAGCTCTATGGCCACACAGACAATCTCGAGGCTTTTCAATCTCCTTCCCACCAACAAAGCAGTTTTCCATCAGGCCATGCCCTGCACAGGCACAAGGACAAGGAGCCTTGTGCGAGGTCTGGTGAGGATCTAACACCACTCAAAGAGGGGCTGTTCTCAGTGCCTTCCAAACTCCCAGACTCTGGTGAAGGGAATTCACTGTCAGCCACAAGAACATGCACAGAGCTGCCTCATTTCTGCATCTCTTACCGTTAATATCAATTGATTGCTCAGAATCAATTGTCGACTGAGTGCTCATAATAGAAGCAGATGTAAAACCAGCTGAATCTGCCATCCAGGGGAGGGAGGAGTAGCCCAGAGCAGGGGCTGCTGGACAGGTCTGGCCTGGTGCTTTCTGGCTGTTCCCAGGTTTGCTCTGGCATTGCTGAGCCACCCTCTCCTGCTGCCGTGGAACACCTCGGCTGGGCACTTGCTGCATTCCCGCTGTAAATCCACCCCTTCTCCTCCAGTGCAGGAAGCAGTAAATGGATTTACAGGCTTCCCTTCCTGTCCTAAGTGACCGGCTTCGCTTTGCGCTGTTATAAATGACCAGAGCATTCAAGGGAGAGATGGATTGATTTCGGATTTGCATTTCTGTCCTTCCCACTGCAAATTGCTCCTCCAGGAGGAGGTGCCTGGCTCCCACCTCCCCCTTGGAGCTGCTCTTTTTCTGGTATTGCAACACTGCTGCCTTTGATGGCACCTGTGAATGGGCTTTTCTAAAGGAGAGAAAACAGAGCGACAGCAGTGGGAACATTTCCATTTCAAGCACCGTCTCTTTTTTCCCCTCAGCGCTTGTTACCTTCAAAGCACTGAACAAAACCGACTGAGGAATCCTCCCCACCGCCCTGGAAAGTGTCACCCATCCCTGGGGACAGGTGAGACAAGTGGGCAGCAGGGAAATGACACAACAGAGCCGAGGTCTCGGAGCGTGTCCAGGGCTGAGCAGGGCTCAAACCTCCACTGGAGAGGTTTGTTCTTAACATCCTTCACCCCAAAGAGCTGGGCAAGAGCGTTTCAGGGTTTGTTCAGCAACAGGGAAACCTGCCTGCCCTGCTAAAGCCCTTCCCCTCTCCTGTTCAGAGGCTGAGGACAGGCTCGGACCTGGAAATCTGCCCTGTGGGTTTTGCTGGGACCGCTTGTCCTGCTCTGGGGCTTTCCCGGCTCATTCCCGGAGGGAGCTCGGGGCCCTGTGCCCGTCAGGCTCCCCCGGCAGCAGGGGGGACACTGAACCGGGGCTGGCCCCGCGCTGCCCCTGCACACACCGCTGCCAGCACGGTGTCAGCTTGCCTGCCCTTTGTCCACGCGTTTCATTTTGCAGAATTAGCCCGTATTCCTCCTCCCTGCTGTAACTTAAGCTGTAACTGGCACCTGGATGATTAAACGTGTGTGTTTCCAGACAGAGCTGAGCCTGTGCCTCGTGCTTTAGGCCTGAGATTTCACCACACGCTCACTTCAAGTGTGGCTCACTTCAAATCTGGGCCTTGTGATTATTTTCTTCCTTATAGTTTATTTTGTATCTCTCATTTTTATCATCTGAGTTCTTTATTCCACCCCTTTTCTTCCTCCATTCCTCAGTTCTCTTCCTTGCTTTTTGGTGGGGTTTTTTCCTCCTTTCTTTTTTTTTACCTCCTGGTTTTCCTAGCAGAACTGAGGCCTGCAGCTGGTTTGGCTTTATTTCTTCCTCTGTTCCCCTTCTCCACACCCTGCCTGCCAGCCTCTGCGAGTGTCCATCCGTGGAGCACACAGTGCATGCAGAGTGCTCCAGACCTGAGGGTGCCTGGTTCCCTCCTGGGGACTGGCAGAGGGAGCACAAATGGGTCTCTCTCCCTGCAGAAAGGACCAGACCAAAGCTCCAGCACCATCCTGGTGACCCAGGAGGCAGCTGCAGGGAGAGGCCACGTTCCCACGTGCTCAGAGCCGGGTTCCTGCGTTCTCACACCCACCCACAGCTCCTATCTACAGGGAAATCATTTCACCCTGCAATACAAATGAACAGCAATAAAAGCTTTCCAAGGGAGTGATGGGCCTGAGCTGGTGCCTGGCACAGCCCTTTCAATCCTGCTGTGAAAGGGAGCGTGAGGCCACAGCCCCAGAGCTGCTGGGGGCCGGCAGGGCTGGCTCCGAGCCCTGTCCCAGTGTCACAGCCACCCTCGCTGGCTCCTGGCAGGCTGCAGAGCTCTGCCCCAGCCTCAGCTGCTGAGAGGGAAGGCTAGGAGTGATGTCCTCACTCCCACCAGGAAGGCCAAACGTTGAATCATCTGATTTCTCAAGATGACTGAGGGATGGGAACATTCCTTCCTGTTCAGAGCAAACCCATTGAGACACCTAGAAACCAACAGGGGGAAACCATTGCCAAGAGCAGGCAGAAAAGCAGAAAAGCCACCTCTGCACACCTAGAAACAGCCAGGGGGCAATGGGAGATCTTTCCCACCGCTCCTTTGCATCGCTCCATTATAAATCCTGTTACCTGAACAGCTCCCAAAAGCACCACCTGCCTCTCCCCTCTGCTCATCACTCACCACAGCTCTGCTTTTAAGCCTGGCTGCTGTTCTCAGAGCAGCCTCCCAGCTCGTGTTTGCTAAGCTGATGCCTCCTCTGCTCCAAGGAGTGCCATCCCTGCAAATTATTGCAGTAATAAAGCCACTGGCTGTGCCACATTTGCTCTCTGTGATAAAGCACAGCCTTTCGAGTCCAACTCCGTGGGGACAGCACAGAAAGGTGAGGAGCTGTGCAGCGGGAGCCGAGCCCTGATTAAGGAGCAGACACGGCTCCCCCCCTCTCCAGCACTGCAGGTTTAGGGCTTGATTTTCAGCAATCAAATCTTGTTCCCTATTCACTTATTCCCCTCACTCCAAACACACACAGCGTTGCCAATCATTCACTTTTCTCTAACACGCTTAAAATTCTTATCTACAAACCCCAGCCCCACGTTCCAGCACTTCCCCACTCGGGGCTCTTTTCTTCCTTTGCAAGTGACTCCTTTCAACGCTGCAGCCTCATTAGGGAGAGCCTGAATCCTCTGCAGCTGGAAGCACCTCGCTGCTCTGGCCCAAATACTCTCTGAGATTTAACTTGAAAGCTTTGTGTAAGGGGTTTGATGGGACAGGTGAGCACAGCAGCTGACACGGCGGGATTGATTCGCCGGTGCAGGGAGGAACACGCGGTTCAATAGCAGCTGACTGCAGCTCTGGGCTGTACAGCCCCAGCAATGTTCTAACCCTGCCATTTCCGTGCCATTTCCTGGCTATTTTAAGGCACACACACCTGGTAATTGACCTGTAACTGTTCTCTCCACCTTCTCTGACAAGGTGTGAGCCAAAATGAATTCACGCCCGGCGCCAGCTGCAGTGTTAACCAGCACAAGGGCAAGGGGCTTTTGTCAGAGCTGGGACTGAACTATTCATCTGAACAGAGCAGGACTCCAGCCTGGTTTCCCCCACACTGATGTGGCTGCACACGCACGGCAGCCCAGGTGCCAGGCCCTGCTCCTGTCACTCATTTCATCACAGCCTCACTGCCCTTTGGGGTTTGGTCGATCTATGGCAACCAGTGACCTGATTTTCCAGCTCCTTTTGCTTTCTGATGCTTATTAAAAGAAAATCACCAGGTGGAAATAGAGGCCCAGGTAAGGGGACTTCACTTACTGAAGTGCCAGGTGAGGAACAGCCCAACTCGTGCTCCTGAACACAGCTCTGCTACAAAGCTTCCTCAACCGTTCTGCAGATATTACAAGCTGCCTCTTTGAGAGAAGAAAAATCCCTTGATAGGATTTGTGTGTAATTAGCTGGTTTATTCATTTAACTGGTCTAATTCAGAGATCAGCTAAGTGTGAAAAGTGCAGTGGGCTTCAAGTCTGCCATGGAGTGCACCCAGCTCAGAGCAAGGCCTGGGGAAAGGACAAATGTGGGAGAGAGGAGGCCCTGGCCCTGTGCTGAGCTGGGGCTGGTAAATTTGGTATTTAGAGCAAAGCTCTTCTCAAGAGGAGCCAAGTCTCCTAATGGAACAGAGTCACCGAGTGCCCAGGGAATGCTGTTTCCTCGCTATTCCCACACTGGAACTGAGAATATTCCTTAAGGCAGATGCTGACACGTGCCCTGCAGCATCCCTGGCTCTAACATTTCCACCGTGGCCACCGGAAATGTTAAAAGACACAAAATCGGTTCGTGCCAGCACGGTGCAGGGCCTGGCGCGCCCACCGGGGGGCAGTGCTGGGCTCCTCCCGGCCCCAGGGCTCATTCCGAGCTCATTAACGCCCTCGGCAATTAACGCTTCTCTTACAAATCTGCCAGCGCAGGAAAAAAACAGGAGCAGCATATCCTCGCGCTCAGCTGTGTAGTAATTTGTTTTTTCCTGTCTGGGAATGGACTCGGGTCATAACTCTGCTCCCTGTGACAGTGCCCCACACAGCGTAACAGAACCACCGTGGGGACAGACACCAAAAAAACTCTTGCCAAACCCCAGGAAAAAGGGCAAGGTGAGCCTTAAGGTCCCTTCCAACCCAAACCATTCCATGACTCCAGGCTGCAAAGGTGGGAATCCCTGCTCCCCAGACACCTCCAAATAACTCCAAGCCACACAGGTTGTTGGGTTGTTTGATGCCTTTATTTATCACATGTAAAAACACTACTGCCTCTGTCTGCAGGTACCTCTTGCTGCACTGCAAATCACACAGCTCCAGACATGGAAGATCAGACAGGCTGAGAGGGGAACTAAAGTGTTTATGCCCAGAATCACAATGTCATGACCCCTGAGGGTGTTAAGTACACAGAACCTCCCCAGGGACTGTTCTACAGAAGCAGCAGAGCATTACAATTAACAGACCAGAGTCGGTGAAAACACTGGGTGAAGGGATCATCTAAGGGATAAGAGGACCTGCAGACTGGTCTTCTCCTTCAGCTGCCCTTATCCTTCTAGTACAGGTAATTGTGATCTAAGTCAATGACTAGTGCTGAACCAGAACAGGGGACTCTTGCACACTTAGTTGCCGCAAGGGTTCCTGAAGTTCCTCCCAGCAAAGCGAGCCTTGCTGCCGAGCTCCTCCTCAATTCTGGCAGGGACAGAGAGCACTGGGTGTCAGCAGCCAGCACAGAACCCTCGGGGTTCTCCACTGAACACCTGACCCACCTGGCACAGGAGACCCTACAGTGACAGGGCAGCTCCCACCAAGCCCCTGCACAGTGGGGCAGTGCCACACGACCCAACCCCAACACGTGAGATGCTTGCCAAGGGACCTGCCTCGTGCACAGAGGACAGTGTCTCATGTCAGCATCACAGGATGCTTTGTGTGATCTGTTCTGGACCTCACCCACCCAGCTCATCCTCAGCCTACGGCCACCTGCACCCACAAGCACCTCTGCCAGGGTCAGGGCATGCCCTGCAGCTGCAGGGTGTTTCTGAGGGGCAGAGCCCAAGCTGTGCCCCCCCAGCACTATCAGAATGAATGCCCTCTCCCTGTCCCACGCTCACCTCAGCAGCTGGTTGTACTTGGCCAGACGCTCGGATCGGCACGGGGCACCAGTTTTGATCTGAGAGGGAATCACAAAGTCAGTGAAGAACTCCAAGTGCCAACACAAAACTATTCAGGGTAATAAACATCATCACAAGCTCTGCTTAGGCATCAGGCTCAATATCTACATATGCAAACACAACGACAGACAGATCTCAGCAGCAATAGAGATTGTTCGTTTGCTATCAGCTGCAGGACCAGGAAACCCCAGAACAGCCACTGGAGCTAAGACTTTTGACATGGGTGGTTAAAGGTGAGTTTGCACAAGATAAGATGTTCCCCGTCACACTCCCTTAACAAATCAGCTCCCTGCAAACAGACACAGCAAATCTGCACACCTGGAGGCAGTGCAGTGCACCATGGCTTTGGCTTCACCACCAAATGATCTCATCAAGCAAAATGCCAAACTGCAGCAGCTGCAGACACCAACCTGACCAGTGCAGAGACCCACAACCAGGTCAGCAATGAAGGTGTCTTCTGTCTCTCCAGAGCGGTGGCTCACCATCACACCCCAGCCGTTGGACTGGGCCAGCTTGCAGCTGCAAGAGATCAAGAGATGAAGCTCACAGTGTGCCCTGTGCCCGGCAGCCTTTGCTCCAGTGACACTGCCCATTGGCACAGGGCAGGATCACAGGACAAGGTGCTGATCAGGAGCTGCCCTGGGAAGTTGTTCGGGGCACCCATGTTTGATGTCAGGACCGTGAAGGTACAGGTTTACTTGTCAATGTCCTCTATCAGTTAGTAACATATTAGTTAATAATTGTTCTCCCTTCACAGATGCCCCATCAGCAGATTTCTGTTCCCCTAGATCTGCTCTGTATGTTCATCTCCCCCAGTTAAAGCCAGCCCCACCCTGGCCTGGCCCAGAGGGCAGAACTTACGCCTGCAGGGACTCCGTCACAGAGCCAATCTGGTTGACCTTGAGGAGCAGGCAGTTGCAGGCCTTCTCCTCCACAGCCTTGGCAATTCTCTTTGGGTTGGTCACAGTCAGATCGTCACCAACCACCTGGATGTTGACACTGCCAGTGAACTTCTTCCAGGCACCCCAGTCATCCTGGTCAAAGGGGTCTTCAATGGACACCACTGCAGAGGGACACAGCAGCCTTAGGACAATGCCAGCACAAAGGCCTTGTTTGAACGAGTGGTACCAAAGTGCTGCAGACAAGTCCTACCCACTTCCAACAACATTCCTAAGGCCCCAAAGAGGCTGAGCAAGGCAGGAGCTCTCGACCTCTCCTGTAAAGAGGGCTGCACCCCAACTCCTTCCTTCAGCAATCAACCCCAATTCACCACTACTACTGTGCTTCTCACTGATGAGCAACTTACCAGGGTAGTTCTTGACAAAGCCCTTGTACAGGTCAGCCAGCTGGTCAGGAGAGATGTATCTGCTGGGGTCGTCAGGGGATTTGAAGTCCAGGTCATACTTCCCATCGCGGTAGAACTCGGAGGCAGCCACGTCCATGCCAATGACCACCTTGTCAGTGTAGCCAGCCTTGGCGATGGCTGTCTTCAGCAGCTCCAGAGCTGCAACACAGAGAGGTGTTTCTGAGTGCCTGCCAGCTCTTCATTTCCCCACAGCAGCACAGGCACTTGGCAAAGAATCTCCATTACCCCTCAAAAAGCCCAAAGGAAAAGGTTCTTAAATTCTCCCACTTCTGAACTGACTGGAACAAGATATTACTTTAATACTGCTTTTAGCTTGTAATACCCTTGAGACACCATTATGGGATTCCTAATCTCTTCAGGCAGGACTACATGTCAGCCCAGAAAGCTTAATACTAGATGATACCACATCCTCTTTCAGCTTTATGCATGTGGGCAGGAAGCAGTGCCTGCACTCTAATCCCTTTTAGCTCCAGATCAGGTGCTGACCATGGAAGTGGTGAGCATCCAAACCCTCACAGCAAGGAGATACAGCCTGCCTCTGCACAGGAGACCCCTCTTGGCATCTACCCGTTCTCCATGTGCACACTTACCTGCAGAGGAGGGGACAGAACCACTCAGTAGAAGTCTCTGGACACTGCCCACTGTGCTGCTGTTTGACAGAGTCCCAACCACCTCTGACTTGCAGGGGAGCAGCTGGGATCAGCCAGGCTGTTTGCAGCAGGAAGCTTAGATCAAGTATTTTCTTTTGTTGTTGGGCTAGTTTTTTGGTTTGGTTTTTTTTGTGTGGGCTTGGTTGTGTTTTGTAAGATGCTAATGTAGCACAAACCAAAAAAGCAGCTGCTGCCAGCAACAAAAATTCCTTAGAATGTAATTGTCATTCAAGGTCATCTTCATTGATGTCTGCAAGGGTATAGACCCAGCAAAGCTGCATGTGACACTCAGAAATGACAATTGCTGCTGCTCAGTATCTCCAAAAAAGGCAGTGCAGTTCACCAGTCCCCTTCCACAACAGCATAACCAACAGCTGTAAAGTGAAAAGCAACTGAACTGAGCTCCAGTGTTCTACTGCCTTGTTAGCAGCTCCATTTCTGGAGAGGCACAGAAACAGCTCCTCTGGTACAGATTCTGTAGGCACAGATATTTTGCTCCCACAGACAAACTGCCTCTCCCACAGGTTCCTGAGCAGAATTGTTTGGCCATGGAAGCAGCAACCACCTCAGCTTCCCAGGATAGCCTTTGTGCTCTCCCACACACGACCAGGCAGAGCACAAGCTGTTTTCCCTCTTTGTCTGCAGAAAAACAACTCCACTGATCTCTGACTGTTGACTTCTGGAAAACCTGCAGTGCACAGATGTTCCCACATCACTTTCCAACTGGAAGGGCACAAGATTCCCTTTGGCTGCTACGGGAATGAGAGTAATGAAGCACTGAAGCAAAAACCATCCTGTCAAACTGCATGAACTGATGTCCAAGGGAATACCTGACCACATCAGTAGAGCATATTAGGATGTCTGTCAGGGTAAGAAACAGAGCAAAGAAACAGCAGCAAGTTCTACACCTTTGATCCTATTGATCCTGCTTGTCATTGATATTGGGCAGGCACAATCTTCACCCTCCAGCTATCAGTTACACCTCCTCTCACACTTGGCTCATTCTTACCTTCTTTGTTTTCCAGGATGTTGGGGGCAAAGCCTCCCTCATCACCCACATTGGTAGCATCTTTGCCATACTTCTCCTTGATGACGTTCTTGAGGTTGTGGTAGACCTCTGCCCCGATGCGCATGGCCTCCTTGAAGCTCGCGGCCCCCACGGGCAGGATCATGAACTCCTGCATGGCCAGCTTGTTGCCAGCGTGGGAGCCCCCGTTGATCACGTTGAAAGCCTTGGAGGAAGCAGGAAAAGCCAAGTTGGAACGTGACAGGGTAACTGGGTAACAGCATTTACAGTCAGACTCTTCATTCCCCAGAGCTGGATCCAAGACCACCAGGCTAGAGTCAAACCAAGGCCTTAGCCTGCCCCACCCAGGGACTTACGGGAACTGGGAGAATGACTTCTGGATTTCCAGCGAGGTCAGCGATGTGACGGTACAGGGGGACACCCTTCTCAGCAGCACCAGCTTTGCACACAGCCAGAGACACACCCAGGATGGCATTGGCACCAAATTTGGCTGAAATAGGAAGAAATTGTTTAGAGAACTGGCTTTTTATAAAGAGACTCAGCAATACCAGCCCATGGTTTGAATTATGGCAGCGCACAGCACAGGCCATACAGTGGCTGTTGGTTCTGGTAACCTAGAATTCTATTGATCCATCTTCACCTTTTCACCCCTCAGTGCAACACAAAGCCCACTCACATTTGTTCTCTGTCCCATCCATTTCCAGCATCAGTTTGTCAATCTTTTCTTGCTCCACAACGTTGATATTCTGCAGAGGGAAGCAACCAAAACATTGTTTGACACCAGACACAGGTCCACAAACTCTCACCTACCCCCCACTGCACTGACATCCCTGGCAGGCACCAACACTTGCTCAAGGGCAACTCCCAAGAGCTGACCAGACCAATTCCTGTCGTTATCACACAGCAGCAGCTTCTGGGCACTCGCAGCAGCCCAAGGCTGGCAGCTGAGCTGGATGTGCCATCACTTTACATGTTACCACTTAGTTGTGCACCAGCCTCTGTAGGTAGGGCTTAGTGCCCACAAAGCACACAGGAATCTCATTCAAGCAGACTTTTCTAGATCCCCTCAGACTCCCTTCCAAATTACCCTGCCTGGATAAAATCCAGCCCCTCCTCATCATTCAGCCGCTCTCTGAAGCATAAATGAGCTTGTACCCTAACTGCACACCACTGTAGCTCCCAGGGGCTGAAGTGTTTCTGCACACTACAACACCAGGCTGCTGGAGAATGTTTCATTACGTGTTAGATATGCACTCATTAAGTAAATTAAGTAAAACAATTCTTGTAGTCAGTTTGTTGACATGCACTCCAATGCACAGGCTGACACCCCCCAGGTCACACACCACCAGATGATGGTTTGGACACTGCCTGGCTGTGGGAGATGTTAAGAGAAGACAGATTGCTCCTACCTTGCTAACCAGTGCAGGTGCAATAGTTTTATTGACGTGCTCAACAGCTTTTGAGACACCTGGAAGGAACAAGCAAATCAGACACTGGTCAACACACAGGTTATGCAGGGATTAGTAGGGGATCTCAGGAACATCCAGGAATACCACCTCATGCTACTCCAGCCCCAGTCCGACCTGAGCTTACGGCCAGGTCTGAACACTGAGAGGCCCCTGGCCGGACTGGGAGGTGCATGAAGGATGCATTGGCTAGGAATTGTCCAGGAATGCCAGGTTAGTCTGCCAGGCCATGCACTGGAGGGACTGATCCGAGTGCCAGGGCTGCACTGGGAGCGCATCCATTACCTGTGTGCACAGTGCTGTGGCCAGGAACTCGTTAACATATTTAACAGCTCTGGAGACACCTGACAGAAGCGAAACGGACACCAGAATCAAGGCACAGGTGAAGACTCACAGCCAACCCCACAGGGATGCCAGAGAGGACACAGACAGCAGGAGCCTGGTACTGAGCACTGGACTAGAGACAAAAGGCTCCAAGAGCAGAGGGGGCTGTGCAAGGCTCTGTTTGTGCTTTCCACCCAGGTCTCCCTAACTCTGCCATCACCACCACAGGCCCAGACCTCAAGCGGCTGAACGACAGCATTTAGAGAAGGTTTTAGGATGGGCTTTCCTATCAACTCAGAATCCAGGAGTAAGGGGAAGGAAAAAGGTTTCCCCAGAAGTTACACAGGCAGCAGTTCAGGCACTTCACTACCTGGCACTATTTTGTAACTGCTATAGCATCACCTTATTTACTGTGCAGTGTTTGAAGACTTCCAAAAACCTAGGCTTCAGAATGATGAATGCTAATTGACTGCATCCTAAACCACATTAAATGCTTTTCTAAATGGTCTAAGTCTACAGATCTCTATTACAAAAGGCCTACCAGCTATCTGCAACTCATCCCATTTGATGATTATTTTTTCATAACTCGTGTTATTTCCCAGCTGACAAAGCCCTTCAGCTGCCACAGCCTGTTAACTACAGTCTAATTAAATGCCATTAAGAACTGCCCATAGGATCAGACTTAGCAGGTCTAAGCACACACACATTTAGCACAGTGAGGTAAATACACATTTACTCTTCTCAAGAAAGAGTGCCCTGGGTAAACAGAAGAAGATCCTCAGGTTTTTGGGATATTCAGTCATCCAGGAGTTTATTCTGTGTTAAGGTATTAGAACCATGAATCTTCTAAGACAAGGCTCTCCAAGTTCAATTCAGTAGCTATTCACTTTAATTGTTCTTCCTTAATAGGCAAAAAATATTTCAGCTTCTTTTCACCTGACTGGCAGGAAAGTTTGAAAATAATTCTCTCCCCTAGCCAAGAGTCAAGATGATTGCTTGCACTTCAAAGGCATCACCAATACTTTTAGAGCAGCAAGTTAAGAAGGAGCCCCAACTGTCCAAGCTCTCAGAATAATCACAAGAAGTACTACCAGGATATTTATCAGGTAATGACATCTTGTTTGCAGCTATTCATTCTCACCCATACTTGTTCCCAAGCCAGCCTGGTGACTGCTGGGTTTAGTTTCTTTTCAGAACGCACAACCAGTCCCCAGACAAGTAAAATATTACACCACTAACACAAACTTCAGTATCCTGGCTGCCTGTAATGACAGACAAAACACCAGAGTGGCTGTAGCTATTGTGAGGTGTGAAACAGAGGCACCTTCCAGAACGACCAGTGCAGAGCTGCACACTAGCAGGGGACAGCAGCTGGCATAAAACCTCAGGTTCAGGATTTAACACGCTGGGATCTAAGGAGTCTACAGTGTCAGAGCTGACAGATTTAAGGGTTCTGGGAAAGCTGGGACTATGAAAAGACCTTGTGATGAACTGCAGGATGACCAAGGCTTTGGAGCTGGCATTTAGATGCCCTTACAACACTGCTAAAGCACTCTGACACACACCAACACAGAGGGCAAGAGGAGCAGGATAACAAAGTACACTTGGACACATTGTACCAGAGACATTGTCACCTGGCTGGGTGTGCCCAGCTCCACACACCCACCTGTGCAGGTGCCCTGCAGCACCAGGCAGCTGCACTGCTGGAGGCAGAGTCACCCTCCCCATCATCCCAGGAGAGCAACCCAGCCACCTCTGCCCCAGCTGACAGCCCACACGTGACAGGCACTGCTGTCACTCCCTGTGTGTCCCCACTGCCCCTGCTCAGCTGCCATGCCTCGACCACAGCACAGGCAGCAGGAGAGGAGCCCAGCACATGCAGTGACAGCCCTGTCACAGGGCACTCTGGGTAGCCAGGCCCAGGTTTACCTTTGCCCATGTAGCGTGTCTTGTCATTGTCACGGAGCTCCAGAGCCTCGTAGATTCCAGTAGAGGCACCGCTGGGAACAGCAGCTCTGAATAGACCTGGTCACAACAGGAAAAAACACCTTGGCACACTCAAACCCACAAAGCATCCTCCACCCAGACACATCCCAGCCTGCCACACGCTTCCAGCCCTGGAGATGCGAGAGGGAATCTCTAAACCACACCTCTGCTGACATATACAGTGTTCCTAGGAGGGCTGTCTGCTCATTTACAGCATCACCAATTTATCAGCATCTCCCTCACACTGATCAACAGCAAACTGACTCCTCCTCTTCCACTGTGCATCTTGAGAGTTAAGGAAAGCATCCATTCCCCTCCCAAAAACATAGCTTTATTCACTGGATCTACTTTTGAGCTCATGCAAGGCAAGCCCTTAAATTCTTCTAGGATATGGCACAAAAGGGACAATTAGGAGACCTATTTTGTTAGCAGGAGTTCTGAGCTCTTCTGACAACAGCAGAGCCACCCAGACAGCCCATTCCTTCAGCCAAGGATGCTGAACTTGGAGCAAATCTGCACACTGGAGCCTGCTCTGCCTGCGGTTCAAGATGCCAACTTCAGCCTCCAGTCCTTCCCTTATCCCACTAAATCAAAGAGCTTAGTGGGGGCAGTCTCATTAAATGACTGCATTAATCTTTTGAGGCAGAAAGATCAGCTCTTTAGTCAGTGTATTACAGCCATTGTGTTTGCTCATTCCACCAAACCACATCGGTATGAGTTTGCACAATGCCTTTGTCAGATCCCATCAGATGTGGGATGAACAAGTAACAAACCAAGGGAAAGTCCTATAATAATTAAAAATATAAGATGTTACATGTGAAAGCCCAATTAGACAAGTTTTTTAGTCATGCCTGAGTACTTAGGCAGAGAAGAAACCATTACCCAAAATTCAGCTGTGCAGCAGAAGATTGTGTCATTACAGAAAGCCACTGCAGACAAATCAAGAATTAAACTTCAAGTGTACTCATACAGAATTTGGGAGCACTGGCAATCAGGGCCATTAGCAGCTGCTCGAGGACAGGAACAAAGGCCTGAACTCCGAGTTTCCAAGTGCTACCCCAGTTTATGCCAGGGCAAGGGAAGGAGGGCAGGTTTGGAACAGCTCTCACACAGTTTAGGCTGTAGGAAGCAGCACCCCTCAATAAATCCTGTACTGCCCAGGCCAGGAGCTCGAGCTCAGCAAACTCATCCAACAGAATGAGGCAGAGGTTTTTCCTGCAAGTCTCACAGCAAGTTCCAACAAGTTTTATGGATGGAGGAGAAAGTCAGCACAGTCCCACTGCTAGACCAGGACAGTTTGTGTACTTCTGCCTGCCTCGAGTTCTATCAGATCTAAGCCAGGGATGAACAGCTGCAGCTGAGAACTCACCTTTGTTGGTGTAGAGGTCTACCTCAACAGTGGGATTCCCACGGGAGTCAAAGATCTCACGGGCATGGATCTTGGTAATAGACATCTTTAGTACCTGAAAAGATGAGTTCAGAATTACTCATTTGAATGGTTTGGGTTGGAAGCAACCATAACTCATCCCACCCCCTGCCTTGGGCAGGGACACCTTCCACCAGACCAGGTTGCTCCAAGCCCTGTCCAGCCTGACCTGGAACATTCTCAGGGATGGGGAAGCCACAGCTTCTCTGGGCAAGCTCTTCCAGTGTCCCATGACTTTTATAATAAAAAATCACTTCCTTATGTGCAAGAAACAGTCTCTTTTGATGTTTCCAAGTGACCTCACTGCAGTATCATGAGACCCTAGACAGAACAGCAGGAGCAGATGACAAATGCAAGCCCCTGGCAGACAGCAAACTTCTCTAGAGAAACTGAATGGAAAATGGGAGCTTCAGCATCTCTCATCAAGGAATCCAATTATTAATATTATACATGATTTTCTGGTGGCAGGTCAGTCTTCTGATAGCTCTAAGAAAAAGAGCCCATGAGTAGAAGTGGCAATTCTCAAGTCCTCAAGCTTCTGGGTAGGCCCTGCTGCCAGCAGCTGAGCTGGGGTGACCGCTTCGTTGCAGGTGAGCAGAGCAGGCAGAGCCCATCACAGCACACCCTGCCCACCACAGCTGCCACTGGTGCCACTCCCTGATTCCTCACCCCAGTTGCTGGTACTCCCCCAAGGCCAGTTGTGGGTGGCTTCCAGAGCTTGAACTGGCTGCAGGCACAGCCAGCAGCACCCAGCTCTCAGCAGACCTGCCCCAGCACCTCTCCCACACAGCTCAGGGTGCCAGGGACACAGACACCCCCCAGACCCCCTGCCCAGGGCCTCACAGGCCTTGCACTGCTCTCAGCATGCAGCAACTGCTCCTAACAGCAGCTTCATTTCTATACCCTGTCCTAACACCCGCAGTCGTAAGGCCATTCAGAAACATCACCTCACACTTTTCAACCGGGAAAACTTTTATACTTGGTGAGAATTGAGAGTCAAATGCTGGAGAGACAGAAGTCTCAGCCTAGATGGGAAGAGCAGTCTAAAAGCAGAAGTCTTGTCTCCAGAGCAATCTAAAGGAACATCACCTCACCACGTCAGAGCAGCCATGCGATCCCAAAACAGCAAATCTCTGGTATCAGTTAAGAGCTCTTTTTGATAACAGACCAGAGGGCAATAGCTCTCAGTATGCAGAGTGCTCTTAGTATGCACAGCAGCTGCTCAGAGCCAAACGGAACCAATGACGAAACAGAAGCAGTCACAGCTCTCATTAAAAGCTTGCATTAATAGTTACACCCTGTTGAGCATTTACAGGAATAGTTCTTCCTCTTAACCTTTCCTCTTAAAAGGAAAAAAAGTCACCCTAATCTTTTGAATACTTCCTTTTCCCCCTTCTCATATTTATCCACTTCAGAAAACTGCAGTAAGGGAACTCTTATGTAAGCCCAGCTACAATTTAAAAATCAAGTCATACACAAGCCTGTAAGCCATCGACTGGCACCAAACCCAGCCCATCTGCACAGAAGAAAGCTCAGCCTCAGAAGCAGAACTATCTGGAAAGCTGGGTTTTTGGCAAGCCAGTGTGGGTGGCAACCCTGTTTACAGAAATGGTCATGAATCCTTCCACAGTTACTGCGAAGTTAAAAAAACATGACCTTAGAAATGCTGCTGCTGGTTCAGAGCGTGTGAGGGGGTAGCTGCACACTCTCGTTCCTCCCCCACAGCAAACTCTGCCCTCTCCAGGTCAAAAGCACAGGGAGCCATTTGCTTTCCCCCCTCGGCTTTCAAGTGTCCCTTCCAGCTGTCCTGCCCCTCCGTGCTGTCTAAGATTTCAGTCAGACCCCCACACTGACACATGATACGACTAAAATATGAAGCAAGACAACTTCTTCAAGCTGACCTTCATGCTGTCACTTCTTAGCTTCAATCAGTGAACATACACACCAGAAATAAATCCCTGCAACTCTCTGCTTATCAGTCCCACCCACACGAACACTTGGCTCTCTGCAGATGCACTGAGCAGTGGCTAATAGGAAGAATCCTCACTTACCCAAAAAGGGCTTTCAGAGTTTATTAGGCTGGCACCTGCTAAACTGTACTTTCGTTTTCAGAACCGTGGCTCTGCCACAAAACCTTAGGTGCCTCATTCTTTGAAAGCCCAGCCAGCTCACAGGAGCTCTCAGTGCAGTGCTAGAGCTGTTTGCTGACCTTCACAAAGGAGGCACTTCAGGAATACACACGGCAAGAGCTTCCACAGGGAACGTCTGCCAGGTCAGACACTACTCGAGCATCCTTGACAAAGGACCAGAAGTCCCTCCCTTTTCTGCAGAAAGAGGCATTTCACAGCACTGCATCACCCCAGAAATTCTTGATGCTTCTTTTTTTGCTCCTTTTGCAAACTCCCCACTCTTGTGTTCAAGAATCAATTTTCCCACTGAGCTATAGGGTAAAATATAGGGAAATGCTGACTGAAGGCAGGAGAGGTCACAGTAGCACTGTCTGCTCAGACCTTTGTCCTCAGCCAAACACGCAAATACCACAGTGGTATTTAACGAGCTCACTGCCTTAAACCTTTTTTTGCAGCATAATCTGCTGACAAGGTCACTGTCTCCCTTCAGGGGAGAAGCCACTCACTCCAGCTCACCTGGCCTGCCCGGAGCACGTGTGAGTACCTACTCCAAGGGTAAGTTACAACCCACTGCCAGCTCAAGTCTAAGAAATCACCACTTATTCCTCATCTGACTCCATGCCCTGCACAGGGAATGCAGTACTCTCAACTGGCAATTACTCCAATTGAAAATTATTTCCAAAGATGTTTTTTTTTATAGCCAACCCTACCACCAAAACCTGTCCTTGTGAGCTATTTTGCATCCACACTTCTCCAAAATCAATACAGGGTTAAGGCTGAGCGCTGCAAGCATCTGAATGGAGATTTCAAAAGCAACACTAAAGTTTAGCTATAGAAATAACCGCCCTAGTGAGTGTCTTATTACAGGCCTGCCACATTTATCAGTGGAAGCCTCTCTTGACACTTAAAGGTCCTTATGACCATAACTCTCATACCACCAGTGCTCTGAAAAAAGCTGAGACCTTTGAGTGCACTCTATCAGGTCCCAACATATCAATTCCACTGCCAAAGCACTCCCAGAAACTGGACAAATGTGCACATTCCAACCCTGCTCCTCTGCACTTCCCGGGGTATTAATTCACCTCTGCCTCTGCAACATGATCCAACGGGTTCTAAAGGATGCCTGGCAGGGAGCAAATCACAGACACGTTCAACCACTTTCTCTCTCGGTGTTTAATAAGATGGAGGCCTGAAACTGCGTTGGCTCAGCCTGTGGGTTTGGATGACAAATTTCACTATTTCCTGCCAGGCTCAGAAAGCCACGGCCCTACCCTGTGACTCAGCAGGCAACTAACGGAGCAGGAGAAAGCCCAGGATCCTCTCCGGCAGCCCTGCACGAGGCCAGACGATTAACAGGCAGCTTTTATCCACACCTTAACATCCAGGGATGCACTTCCAGCTGCTTCTCCCCACCAGCGCTGCCTTGGGATAACCAGCACTTAATTACCCACTAAGAGACCACAGGCACAGCTGGAGTGCCAGCAAACGTTAAATATTTGAGATGGGAAGCTGAAGGACATCCACTAAAGAGGGGAAGGTCCAAATCGCCACATGCAATCCGAGAGCGACTGTTAATGATTAAGAGAGAAAGGTTAAACTCTGCCTTTGAGGATGCCTTGACCCATCATATTCCCCTGATTCTGCCCCCACCTTGACCCATCATATTCCCGATTCTGCCCCCACCTTGACCCATCATATTCCCGATTCTGCCCCCACCTTGACCCATCATATTCCC
>VWZW01003074.1:1724240-1759948 GCA_013397115.1 Edolisoma coerulescens | reverse complement strand
CGAAGGGGCGGGGCCGGCGCGGCCCACGCGGGCGGGGGGGAGCGGGCGGGACCATGTGGAGCGGAGCGCGGGGGGAGCCGCGAGGGACAGCGTGGTGTGGGGGAATGAGGGGAATGGACCCTGGAGATCGGCCAGTTCCCGTCCCCTGCCCTGGGCAGCGGCTCCTTCCACTATCCCAGGNTGACCCATCATATTCCCCTGATTTTGGCCCCGCCTTGACCCATCATACCCCCCCCGTTTTTAATCGCCACCCCCACACACTGCCGGGGTTCAGGCCGCCGCAGGCCCTCCCTTCCCGGCCGGTGATGCGGGAACACACAGCGGCCTGCACCNCCTGCCCTCTGTCAGTGGGAACCCATTCCCCCTTGTCCTGCCACTACGTGCTCTTGTACGTAGTCTCTCCCCATCTCTTAAGTTCCCTTCAGGCACTGGAGGGCCACCATGAGGTCGCCCCAAAGCTTCTCTCCAGGCAGGACAATCCCAGTTCCCTCAGCCTTTCCTCACAATTGTGTCCATCTGGACGCTGTGTCCCGTTCTGGGCTCTTCAGTACAAGAAAGACAAGGAGCTACTGGAGAGGGTCCAGCGGAGGCCACAAAGTTGGGGTCTGGAGCATCTCCTGGAGGAGAGACTGCGGGAGCTGGGCCGGGTCGGTCCCAAGGAGACGGAGAGGGAATCGCGAGCACACCTGGGAAGAGAAAGGCTGGAATGGGTGTGTGTGCACGTTGGTATTAGCTCTAGGGAAGGGTTAATTACAAACTCAATAAATACTCTGATTTTGAAGTGAATAACCCTCACACTTCCTGGGGTGGAGAAGGAGCGCTAATGCGATGGGCTCTGGCACCTCGTGCCAGCGTGCCAGCAGGAACACAGACTTTTCCAAGTGTTCTGCCTGGATCTGCACCTGGGGTAGTGGAAGGTGTCCCTGCCCATGGCCGGGGTGGGATGGGTTGAGCTTTGAGGTCCCACCAACCCAAACCATTCTGGTTCTATCTGTGAGGACTGGCAGTGCCCCCTTCACCCTGCCTGCACCAACAAAGCCATTTATTGCTCACAGATCCGTGCCGTTTGTGCTCCTCCAGCCCTGCCAGCCTGTGACTGATGTACCTTCCGGGCACATTTTTCTTTCCTTCCTGAGAACATCCCCTCGGGGCAAGCTTAAAGTCTAATAAAGAGCAAAGGAAGTCTGCTGGACTGACCTTCCCGAGGCATTCCAGGCTGCCACAGTGCCCCCAGACCCCCGTGTGTCCCCCGGGCTCCCTGTGAAAGCCAGGCTGGTTTGTGACAGTGCCCTGTGTCCCGCGTGCCCACAGCGACGCTGCACGTGGGCTTTGTGCTTTCCCTGCACGTTCGTGTGGCTGCACAGCCGTGAGCGAGCTCAGAATGCTGCTGGGTTGTGCACAGCTGAGATAAAGCAACACTGGGCAGGAAAAACCCTTGGAATTAAACTGTCACTTGCAGGTAGATAATTCTTTGAAGTGCCAGCCCCCCCAAAACTGCACGTTGTACCCCTTATAGCTGTGTCCTAGGCAGCACTGGCTTATCCTGCAGCCTTACCCTTCCTGGTGGGAGGGCACGAGAAGGGAACATTTCCTGTAAGAACACATTCCAGATGCTGGAAATCATAAAGCTGGATTTTTATGCTGGTTAACTGCTGGATTAGAGACGCTTTGCTATCTTCGCACTTTGTAAAAGTGCCTTTATTGCCATGCAGGAAAATCGCACAGAGGTGTCAAGTCTTATAATGAGCTACAGAAAATGGAGCACAAGAAAGCCTGAGGCTGAGAGAAATTAAGCATTGTAGTAGCAGAGCACAGGCTGATGCTGAAGTACAGCAGGGTGCTCTTTGGGGACAAAACGTGTTCTGAAAGGTCATAATTAGCTTGGCGGGGGGCAGAAGTGGAGTGTAAAGCAAAGCCCCTGCCTGGAGCACTGAGCTCTTGCCCTGTTCACATTCAACCAAACCCAAGGTGCGGGGGAGAACCGACCGCAGGAGAGCAGCCTGAGCTCCTCCCGGCGAGACAGAGCTCAAAGCTTGCGAGGAAGGGTTTAGGACTTGTCCCCTGCCTGGGCTCTCCATCCCTTGCGACCACAGAGGCAGCACAAAGCACATTTCCTCGGCTGGAGGGTGAGCAGTGAGCCGAGAGCTGAGAGCCGGCATCCCCATCCCGGCAGGAGCCACGGCTGCCGGGCCAGGAGCCGCGTGGGCTCGGCTGGCCCCGGGGAGGCACGGCCGCACACGCCGGTGCTGCGGTGCTCAGGCAGCCGTGAGCACGGGTCTGGCACCGTTCGAGTGCTGGTATCGCTCTTTCCTGCATCAGCAGATTTGAAATTGCACTGTGCCACACATGTTAAAATTGAACTCGGAGCCGATATTAAAAATGCCACTGCTCAGTCGCGCATCCTGCCTGATTTTTCTTTTTCTCTTGCTTTAAAGAGCATCCCCAAGGCTGTGGAATGTCTGAGTTTCTTTGGGAATCCAAGCTTGTTACCAGTTTATCAAATACTCGGTACACTCTTAGAGTATTCCGTGGTTTGGAAGGGGCCTGTACGGCTAGTGGGTGGACACTGGGGACAGAGAGTTTGGGCACACACGAACCCAGTGTTCCCATTCGACAGCCCACGCAGGAACACTAACACAGCCGAGGAACTGCTGATGGAGCAGATGGGGAAAACCCACCGACACAGACCTGGCTCACAGGCATCCACCAGCCAGACATGGAGAATGACCCTCAGGAGCAAAACCCCTCCGCTGCAAGGCCTCGCATTCCTCCTGCCTTACAGGTAAAGTTGGAAGTGTGATAAACGTAAATGTTTTGATTGCTTGCAACACGCTGATGAGCACGGCAGCCAACCAGGCCAGCCTTTCCCCAGCCTGTTTAGAGCAGTTGGGCAGCAGCCTTCTGAGCTTTGCAGAGTGTGAAATCACTGGTTCAGGCAGCTGAGGGTGCCAAGGCAGGAGCAGAACCACCACAGATCAGGACTTGTTTGCGTGCATTAAAGTGCTAATAACCATCAGCCGTGCAGGGCGCATTCCAGGGCGTGAGCTCTCGGAGCACCTTGAAGGCACTTCCTGAATGCCCAGGGAGTTCTCTTTCCCCCCAGTGCCTCCCAGAGCACCTGAAGATGTGTCTGGGTGGCTGCGTGTGCACCTCCCTCGCCTGCTCCATCCGACACTTCAGCAAGTGCCAGCCTGTTTGTGTTCTGCTCAGGTTCCCTTGGGAGGGCAGCTCTGCATCTCAGGGAACCAGGCTTTGCACCTCACTGCAGTCCAGGTGGGATCTCCAGAGGGAAGCCATCGGATGCAGAAGTCAGCACTCTTTCACTCAGATTTCTGCTCTTCATTGACCCTGCAGATCCTGGTGTTTTTAAGGAACGCTCATTGGAAAGGTAATGGCAGAGCCTGACTAATGCTCTTTCTGGGTATTTATTAAACTGTGGAGTGACTGTTTAAGATGTTTTCTTCCAGGCATTCAGAACCTCCTCAGACTTTACATCCTTCTCTCTCACTTCTCATCCCATATTCTGCCATGCCTTTGTCTCACAGCTTCCCTCTGCAGTGAGGCACCGTGGGCTTTGGGCACATGAATAGTGAAATGGCTGGAGGTGACAGAGCTCATGGCTTGCTTAATGCTCTTAACTTCCGTCTCTTCATTATCCTGTCTTCTCCCAGGGCTTTAGAGAAGGACTGGGTAGTGTGGCCCAGGTTTGTGTGCAGCTGTGAATGTGCAGTGTGGGTCCATCCTCAGCCTTCATGAGTACACGAGGGCTGCGTGAGACACTCAGGTACCAGGCAGAATATTCTTTACTCCTGTAAATGCTAACCTACATATACAACTACTACATCCATTTTCAGGGCATGGGGAATGGTTATTTGGAAGGGAACCAATAGCTAGGAATTGATTAGCCATTAAGAAATTGTGTTTGGTGTTTAGTGTTGGGGTTTTTTGAACGATGACCTGAAAAAAAAGAAAAAAAGAGTAGTCCAATAACAACTCATTTGTTTCCTTAATGAGTGCAAAATACTTATGTAAAGCACAAGAGTTATCAAGCAGGATTCTCTTGCCACAGAACAGGTACAGCACAGACAGTAGGATTTAAATTTCCTTCATGTTGTCTTCCTGCCTTGAAAATCAACTTCATTCTCATGGGAAACACTTTTAGCTCCCGTCATCACTTTTAGCTCCTCAGAGTGCAGTGGTGATGAGCTGCTGGGAGAGGAGGGACTGGGGGCACCTTGCTCCTTCTGAGGGTCCCTGCAATGACCTTGCCTGCAGAAGAAAACACTGCAGAGCTGAGCAAGCAAACACTGGGGCAGTGATGAGCTCAGGAAAGCTGGGACTGGTTTCTTGGTCGCTGAAACTGGATGTGTCTGTCCCCAGTTTGGATCTCTGAATGCATCTCACTGAAGTGTGCTTTCACAATCAGAAGGAGCAGGCATGTCTGGATTGGCACCAAAGACACCCGTGTAAAACACAGCATCTCTGGCAAGGCTGGTTTTCTGCGTGTTAGAAAGGGAGTTTAAGGTGGCGTCTCCTTACAGTCACATTTCTTCCATTCCACTACTGCATTTCTTAATCCTAATCCACATTTGTGCTGCCTTCCCTGCCTTCCACATCTATCTGCAAAGTCCTCTGATGTTTTCAGAAAATCCCTGCAGAAGCTCTTTCTTTAGGCCAGGCCTCTAACAAAGGATCTCTTCCAAAGCCTCTCTGATCCTGCTGTGATCTCTCAGCTTTGCCCATCTTCTCCCCTCTTTTACCATAGATTTTTTTGCTCTTGGAAAAACAAGCACAACCCATCCCTCAGGAGTGGCCTCTTCATCAGGTGCTGAATGAGCTGCACCTTTCTGATCCCGTGTCACTCAGCAGCTGCTCTTTGCCCTGGGGGGTGAAGCTCCTGTCCTCTGGTCCTGCAGCAGGCTCTGTACGTCCCTGGAGAGCTGATTGCCATGCCTTTGGAGAGCTTGGAGAGTGGTGTCCCCCTCTCTTGTGCACTCTTGGGATCACTGCACTGGTCTGCCCTGCTGAGCTGTGCAGGGGTTAATGAATTCGTGCTTGTACAGCTTTTTGAAGATGAAAAATGCCATGGAAGGGCTCTGTTATTGTTGCCATGTGTGAAGAGGTCTGCACCAGACCCAACCGTATTGTGTTTGGCCACTGGATGTCACAGCTGCTCAACACACAATGCAGCTGGAAGCAGAAAGGAAAAGTGCTTACCCAGCAATGGGCAGCAGCAGCTTCCAGAGCCTCTCCTTGTTCTGTGCACTGCTTGTTCGTCAGGGGGCTTGGGGTCTTCTCCTCTGTTTGTGCACTGCTGGTGTTGATTCTCAGAGAGACTGAGCAGCCACTGTGCTTCCTCTGCCTGCCCTGGCACTGGCAGGTCAGGAGCAAACTGAGCACTTTTAAGGGGAGCAGTGCAGATCTGGACCAATCACCGTGAACAGGTATCGGCACACGCTGCCTTGTCACTGAGTTATTCCTTCTCTGTCCCATCCAGTGCACAGCACAGAGCCCTGGGATGATGGAAACGTTTCTCCAAGGCCCTCTCTCCACACAGCTCCTTCGATCCCCACACTCAGACCACATTCCAGTGCTCCTCACACCCAGTGCACTGCGAAGTTTGGCCTCCCCCTTCCTAATCCTCCCTTCATGCTTTGCTTTCTTCCAAAGTCTCAAGCAGAGATCCAGAACGTGAAATCCCTTTCAGCAAAGTCTGTAGAGCAGCTCTAAAGAGTCATTACAAGAGCTGTAATGACATTTCCTGGAAATGAAAATGAAGAGGGATTTTTTGACCGTGTTCTCTCGTTTTTATAGCATCACATTGTCCTTTCCTCCACCTTGGGGAAATGGCACTGAAAGGCTGCTCCTGCCTGTGGTGCAGCGAGGTGATAACCACCCCAGAAGTGATGTGAACATTAAAAAGGGAAAACTATTTTAAGATAATCCCAGGGTTATAGCTATAACTAAGAGTAATTGGCTGAAACTGAGCAAAAGAAAATTTAGGTTGACAATGAACTGCAGGTAGCTGAGATCTGTTAGACCGTGAAATGGAATTCGCAGAGGAAACCTCTCTGCTTTCAAATGGGCAAATCCTGCCTTTAGGAGCACTGGTGTAGATCTCTGGTGTCTGTCTGTGACTGCCTCAAAGCCAATTTCTACCACAAAGCTTCAGCAGAATCAATAAAGGTGTCTGAATTTATATCAGAAGAAGGTAAGAAGGTGTCCCTGCCCATGGCAGAGGGTTGGACCAGATGTTCTTTAAGGTCCCCTCCAAACCAAACCATTCTGTGATTCTATGATTAAATTTAGTCAAATACATCAAAATATTATGTAAGATGAAGGAGGTCTAAAGGGATTGTGGGAGCTGGAGAAATGAATTCCAGCGCTTTTCTACCTCTGTGATCTCCGTATGTACTTGAAAACCAGGGGCAAAAAGGGAACAAAAAAAAATCATGGGCAAAATTTCAAAGAAAAGAGGGCCAGTTTTGGAAATAAGATGTAGAAACATTACAGGAATTGTTGAATAAAAGAATCTCATGTTTCAATCTGCACAGCTATTGTCAGCTTTCCTCATGGGTCTGGGCCTGCCAGCACTGGCTGATCTTTGTCTTTCATGAAACTTGTGTAGGCTCTGGATGCTTTCACTCATCCAGCACAACCTCAGCAGAGAGGGCTCTGTTTGAAGAGGTTTTAGACTCACTTAGAAAAACCTGGAGGGCCTGACTGAAGGTATTCTGTCCACCTCGCTTCAAACAGCCTGCTCCTGGTCAAATGTTTGCTGGTCTGGGGAGTGATGCAGCTCTTACTGCAAGCCCTGCCGGAATTCCTGCTGATTCAGAGGCAGAGGAGTTAACCCTTTCAAGTTCTGGGTCAAAGGAGCACTGAGGTCTGAGCCAGCTACTTCAATGCCATGTCAAGGTTTTAATGTGGCCACCAATACTCAGAATGTCAGACTTGAGCTGAGCTTTAGGCCAGCAAGGACAGAGAGAATAGCCTGGGAGAAGCAGGATTTAAAAGATGGCAAAGAGTCAGGGAAAACTGTAGAGATAAAAGTGAAGTGCATGGAAGCCAATGATGTGGGATAAAAGGCTTATTTCCTACTGCAGTCGGGGCGGGAGGGGGAAGGCTGGAGGCTGTGTGAAAGTTCCCTGCCTTTGGGAAGAAATCATGCCAAGAATATTCATGGCTGGCACACACATCAGATTTTCTCGCTGGCTAAGTCTCAGTGCAGAGATGGGTCCTGTTACAGTCTTCACCTGTGAGCCCCCAGTTTAGCTCAGGCACGGTGCTGCTGTGCTATCTGCAGTTCCCAGGCACTTTGTCCATATTTCTCTCTAGCAATTATATCCAGGTAGCAAAAGGGCTGACCAAGGCAAGCCTCAGGCCAGCCAGGTTTAACACCACATACATTAAAAAAGTTCCAAGATCCAGTAATCAGTGGTTGACGTGGGCAATACGTTATATGGGACAAGGACTTCCATAATATTCAGCTCGTAGTTAGAAGCTTAATATCCAAATACATTTAAATCACTTAATTAAAATTATTGTGCTGTCCTAACCTCAAAACAAATTCATGCTTTGTGCCCTTAGTAAATCCGTTCCACAGATTGCTGTGTCTTCATGGAATCACAGAATGGTGTGGGTTAGAAGGGACTTTAAAGACAATAATTTGAGCTAACAGAGATGTGGGTTTTGGATGTGCTGAGCACCCACAGCTCCTGCTGATGTCAAGTGAAATGTCACAAATGTTGCAAAAGCTCCATTAAAAATTGATTCACTGTCATCTTCAGTTTCCTGGCAGTGGTCCATTCCCAAATGGGCTTTATTTCAAGTCCTTTGTGCAGGCTGGGCTGGCTGATCAATAAAGCACAGGCAAGGGAAGCAGCTTGTCACTGTGTGCCATCCATGTCCTCTCACAGGCAGGTGACAGTAGAGGTGCTCCCGTGCAGAGGTGACCTCCTGTGCCTGACTCTTCTTCGCACCCCCCTGTGCTGCTGTGTGGAATCCTGAAGTGCAAAGAGGTATAAACCCCCAAAATTTCACCCTCAGCTAATTTCAAAGCCTGTTTACACAACTGGATACACAAGGATTAAGAAGTGCATTGCAGGGCATGTTTGCTTAGTTTGGTCCTTACACAGTTCAGTGCAACCGTCAGAATAAATGACTTCTTCGGAGCAGAGAGGGGAAAAAGCACATTTGGTTAATCAGCTCAATATTGCAGCAGTTCCCAAAGATTAAATATGCACTGCACAAAGCAGCAGCCCAGGAAAGGCCTTTTCATGTTAACAATTCACTTGCAAAGAATAAGATTTTGAGTGAAAGACCTGCTTCTGTTGTGCAGCACAGAAACCTGAGTTCCCATGGCACCTGTAGCTCACCTGTGCCTCTTACTGCTGAATTGCTGTTATTATTCATAGAATCGTAGAATGGTTTGGGTTGGAAGGGGATCCTGAAGAGCAGCTTGTTCCAGCCCCCCACCATGGGCAGGGACACCTTCCACTATCCCAGGTTGTTCCAAGTCCTGTCCAGCCTGTCCTTGGACACTCCCAGGGATGGGGCAGTTGTGCCCCAGGTACCAATTGTGAAGAAAGAAGTGAATGGAGGGTGGTTCATACTCAGGGAGGCAGGAAAATCCTTCCTCACCCACCTCACTGCCCCCAACTGCCTGTGCTGCAGCATCTTGGGGGCCTTGTCCTGCCCAAACTGCCACCCAAACTGCCACACCAGGTCTGGGCTTGGGACCCTCCTGTGCAGCTCAACTGACCCTCACCCCCAGCCTCACCTCAGTCACCTCACTGAGTGACTGAAAATCACCTTGTTCCTGAAAATAATTGCCAATTTTATCGCAAGTGGCAGGGACGCTGCGAACAGAAGTGCTGAGATATCACTGATCTGAGCTCTCTTGCCTTGTGTTTAATACTGCTGCCCATCACCTAAAACAAACAGCCAAGCTATGCTGCTTTTGTTGGAATCTCTAGTTCTTTTCCATAGAAGGTAAAAATTCCATTCCTGGGGAGATTTCTGTTCCCCTTTTGTTGTGAAACCGTGGGTTTGGGAGCTGGGGGCCACGGCTGGGAAGAAAGGGCTGGCAGCAGTGTGCCATTCCTGGAGGGAGGAGGAGGTTTTTCAGAGGGAATGGCATTTGCCTGGTGGCAGGACACAAAAAGGCAGGCAGAGAATCCATGGTCTGTGCCCTGTTCTGCCAAATGACTTTTACTGGATCACGGACAAGTATTTGCTTGGGACACATTTTTAAGGAAACAAAGTGTCTGAAGAGATACAGAAGTCCATAAGAGCATTTAGACACCTGTCACCTGCTAGTTTTTGTTTGCATTCCTGTGTGTTTTTTGAAAAACCATCAGGGTTTCAGTCTCTTGTATGGTGCCTGTAGCTTTCAAGTCTAAATGGTTTTTGAGAGCTCGGAATTTTTCAAAGGTTGCAAATCTCTCCCATTCAAAACTAGATTTTCAGTGATGAGGGAAGGTGTTGAAAGCTGAATGCTAAGGGGTGTGGAGTGCTTTTAAACCCAGTCTCAGGAGACTGATTTTCAGAGGAGCTAAGTGTCTACAGTTTTGATTTCTGGTAAGATTGTGAATGCTCTGCACTTTTGAAACCCAGTCCTCTAAACGCCTTCTCCTTGGCTCCTTGCTCTGTGTAAAGGGAAGCGAGTCTGAGACGTGGGCTGGGTATTTTTGCGTACAGAGCACTGTGGCACCGGTGCTTGCAGCGAGAAGCTTTTCAACCCATTCACGGGGGATGAATGGACAGGAAAAGTGGGCAGAGCTGTGCAGCAGCCGGGATCGGACAGCGGCTCCGAGGGCATCAGCTTTGGCCAGCGGGGGAGACCCGTCCCCTCTGCAGGGACTGCTCAGCCCGGGGGTCAGCAGAGCTGTCCGGCCGGGCAGGTTATCTGCAGGCATTGCTGCTGCTGCTTCGGATGGGTGAGGAGAAGGGCAGGAGGGGTGCTGGAAAGGCCAGGCCTGGAGTAAATCAGCGTTTACCGAGGGTTTTTACAGCACCCCTCCCCTCGGCTCTGGCCGCAGGTGCAGCTCAGTCATGCTGATGGCAGCGCTCCTGTTCCGCCTGCTCCTGGCGCCCCCGAGCCGCTCCCACGAGGTGCCCTGGACATACAAAGGTAACCAAAAACGGGGCTGCTTTGGGGCTGCTGCTCCCTTCCCTTTTGTGCTGCAGAAGCAGCTTGGCCGTCCCTTAGTGAGAGATCACAGAGCAGCTGATTTATTCCACTTTATTGATGCCTCTGTGTCTTGGAAGTGATTCTCCTCAATGTCACCTCTTTTTACTCCTTTGTGTGGTTGGGACGCATTGTCAGGGTTGGCAGCACAACGAGGTTCAAACAATGGGGGAAATCTTCAGAATGTGTTAGAAGAAAAGCTGCCCTTTGCATGATCCTGCAAGGAAAAGCTTTAAATACTGCCTGCTTCTTATTTTATTGTCATATCCCAGGCAGTACAGAGCACTAAGAAGTACTTACTTAGGTATTTAGATCTATTTGGTGAAATTTTATCTAAATTTCATTTGTGTCAGGGGGTTGTTTGCAGAGCTCACTGAAGTAAACGTTAATCCTTTTATGATCTTCAGTGGGCTAAGCTAAAACAAAGGATATTGTTGTAGAGGTGCAATTCTGCAATTGCTCTCTCCCTAGTTAAAAATAGCTAATTGCTGTCACTTCCTGATCCTAAGCTGAGCCTTCCTGCCTATTGCCCTGATCCTATTCACACACTGGTTAAGAAGCCAATTCCACACCTCTGGCAGTTGGGACCCATTTAAATCCCCATTTCCATCTAAACACTGCTCCTCTTTTGGTGGAGGTTCAGGCTCCAGCCATCACTGAGCTGCTGCTGCAATGCAGGTTTCTTGCTTTGCAGCGCAGTTGTCCTGCAGACACAATAATGTCTATTTTCACCCTGGGGAAGGCAAAGCAACCTTTTATGGCTGCAGCTCCCGGTGTTACAATAATTAGGCTGGCGTTTCCTGCTGGCAGATGAGGAGGGTTCTCTGACTCCTGCCAGCTTCACTTCCCCGCACGCCCCTGTCACCTGCCTTGCCTCCCCTCCAGGAGAAGGGGAGCTGGACGAAGAGCACTGGGGACAGCACTTCCCAGCCTGTGCTGGCAAGCAGCAATCTCCAATCGACATCCAGAGGAGAAAAGTGAGGTACAACCCCCTGCTGCTGCAGCTGGAGCTCGGAGGTTACGATGGGCCCGTGCAGGGGCGGTTCAGGATGACCAACAATGGCCACTCTGGTAAGGCTGGGGGTGTCAGGCTCAGGGCACTGCAGGAGCAGATTTTCTGTTTTAGAGCAGATTTTCTGTTTTAGCCGTGGAAATGCATTCGCAGACAATGCCCTTTTCTTGAACTCACCTTACTTTGCCATCTCCCTTGGTTCTGCTCTCTTAGGTTTGCTATTTTCCTCAATCGCACAGCAAAGCTCTCCAGAAACACATAAATAAACCAGGCAAATAAAAAGGCAGTTAGGTTTCTGCAAGGTATTTTCTCAGTTGGACATGAAAGGGGGATAAAATGCAGCTGGAGAATTCCAGATTGACCCTTTCCTTTAATGTGCTACGAGACAACAGCACTGCAGCAGTGAGTGGTATTTGGAGCACACTGACTCCTCTCTGCATTCAGAAAAATGCATCTTTTGGCCTGTGTATTAATAAGAAGTGACAGGAATGGAAACCTTTGCATCCCAGGTTTGGCTGGGTGTAGGTCACCCAGAGTACAACACAGAGGAGGATCCCTCCCTGACAGGCAGAGGATTGGTATTTTGGGGCTCAGGAAGGGAAACTGAAACTCAGCACATGTTAAAAGCCTGGCCTTTGGCTACACAGTTTCAGGGCAAGGCTTATAATTTAGGAGATCCCAGATTCCCCTGCTGCAATCTGTAATTCATTGCCTAAATAATTCATCAGCTGGCACTGTTGGGGTAATGCCTTTGGACTACAGATGAGCAGTGAGAGAGTTTTCTAACAGCTGCAGTGGAGAGAGGATGAGTGGTCTTGGGAAGCTGTCGGCTCTTGAATCACACAACACAACAGCTCCTTCTTGCTCTCTGTAACAAAGAGAAATACGGTGTGAGGGAAGTGGAGTGGTGAGAGACAAATGCCAGCAGAGGAAGACTGTTGTGATTGTGTTTCTGAAAATCGTAGCTCCTTTTGTGTTGCCCACACGGACTCAGCGTTCAGCTCGAAGCTCTCGTGTCAGCGCCACTGCCCTGCCTGCCTGGACATTCATTCTTGCAGGTTTAGCTTTTCTGACTGCATCTGTGCATTTGCCCGTCCTTTTGTTAACTTCCCAACAATGATTTTCTGGTGCGGGGCAGTCTCCTAAAGCACAAAGACAAACATCTGTCCCTATTCCCAGCTCCTGTGAGTCAGGCTGGGTTTTTCTGCTGGCTTCAGTGAGACAGGACGGGGCAGCAGAACCTCTCAGGGAAAACGCTCAGCACATCTGAACGGGACGGGCAAGGGATTTACCAGCAGGACTCTCCTTACAGGCTCTCAGAGCCAACCCCCAAATGTCTCACCCAGGAAACCAGGTTCATTTTCTCTGTAGCTGTGTTAGCACCAGGCTAAATCCCACCTGGTAAGGCCTGTTTGCTGTGGTGTGAGTCTGGCTGCTCTCTCACAGACAGCCTTGGGTTAACAAAGCCTTTTCTATTTGGACCTTTCTTTTCGTTTTAAAGAGGGTTGGTCCTCCAGCTGGTAGTGAGCACAAGCACAGCTCTGAAAAATTAAAATGTCATCCATATGTGCACCTTCCTCCAGAAGCAGATTTAACTGGGACCTCAAGTGTGGCCCTCATTAAGTCAGCCTGGTCAGGGGGCAGAGCTGGGCAGCCAGGCTGGCTGGGTGTGCTGTCCCTGCAGCAGGGATGGACAGAGCTGGGCAGCCAGGCTGGCTGGGTGTGCTGTCCCTGCAGCAGGGATGGACAGAGCTGGGCAGCCAGGCTGGCTGTGTGTGCTGTCCCTGCAGCAGGGATGGACAGAGCTGGGCAGCCAGGCTGGCTGTGTGTGCTGTCCCTGCAGCAGGGATGGACAGAGCTGGGCAGCCAGGCTGGCTGTGTGTGCTGTCCCTGCAGCAGGGATGGACAGAGCTGGGCAGCCAGGCTGGCTGTGTGTGCTGTCCCTGCAGCAGGGATGGACAGAGCTGGGCAGCCAGGCTGGCTGTGTGTGCTGTCCCTGCAGCAGGGATGGACAGAGCTGGGCAGCCAGGCTGGCTGTGTGTGCTGTCCCTGCAGCAGGGATGGACAGAGCTGGGCAGCCAGGCTGGCTGTGTGTGCTGTCCCTGCAGCAGGGATGGACAGAGCTGGGCAGCCAGGCTGGCTGTGTGTGCTGTCCCTGCAGCAGGGATGGACAGAGCTGGGCAGCCAGGCTGGCTGTGTGTGCTGTCCCTGCAGCAGGGATGGACAGAGCTGGGCAGCCAGGCTGGCTGTGTGTGCTGTCCCTGCAGCAGGGATGGACAGAGCTGGGCAGCCAGGCTGGCTGTGTGTGCTGTCCCTGCAGCAGGGATGGACAGAGCTGGGCAGCCAGGCTGGCTGTGCGTGCTGTCCCTGCAGCAGGGATGGACAGAGCCCAACCTGCAGAGCAGGAATGCTGGGGGAGGCTCAGCTGTGCTCACTGCTCAGCCCCAGCTCAGTCTCCACCGCCTGGCAGAGCCAGAGCAAAGCAGGAGCGAGGCACTGCCAGCTCGGAGCAGTCACACTTCCCACTCACCTCCACACGGGTGAAAAGGAGCAGCAAACCAGGCTATTCCCCACCTTCGTGCTCGCAGCAAATATTTGCTTAGAGTATCTTAGAGGAGCCTTAAGCTTGTTACGAACTCACAACACAATTCCCTGGCTGTGTTTTGTAGAAAGTAGAAACCCTGGTGAGGTGCTTGAAGTAAATAACCCTCATTATGGGAGGCAGTCAGCAGGGAACTTGTGAAAAAGGTAGATTGTTTTTATCCCTCCCACTCTAGACCCTTTGAGATATTACAAGGAAACATGTTTTCATCTTGTCTGTCTATAAACAGTTCACAAACAAAAGAAACTCCTCAGAAACCCAAACTATGACTAACGAGTAATACGGTATGCTGCATTTTGCAAGGATAGTTGCTAGTTTTTATAACATGCTGGGGGGCTTCCATTTAGATGAGGCAATTCTCCACTTTCACTCCTAGATTAATTAACATAATCTATGATTTGTGGCAGTGAATTAGCAGAAGACAAAGGGTTTGTGACTACTCCTTGGCGAGGAGAAGAGAAGAGGTTTGTCTCCACCAATCCTTCAAGCAGTGACACAGCCTTTTCAAACCTGCAGGGCTCTCCCAGTATGGCCGGGCCTCAGGAATGCAGAGCCCAGAACACTGGGAATTCTGGTAACAGATGAGGCCACTCGCTGTGTTGCTTCCTATTCCCTTTTTCTGCCCTGGAAAGGAAGTGGTTAACAAACCTGTGCAAGGTGTGCTGTGCTGGGTGAGAGCTGAGCACCAGAGCCTTTCCTTAGTGCCTGGTGCCAAACCCGGAGCTGCTCAGGGGGAGAAGGAGTCTGCGGGCACTGGTGGGTGCCCAGTCCTGCTTGTGCCTGGTGTGCTGCATGAGCCTGAACCCAGCTGAGGTTTTAAGCACACCCAGCTTTAAACTTGAGTGTTTTCCTTCCCACAGTGGGGCCACGAATGTGCCTGCTCATTTCAGGGGTGCCACTGGCACTGTAGGAGCCACCACAGGGGCGGGCAAGGCTGCACCCACTGCTGTCTCCAGTGCTGTTATTTTTCAGTTCAGATCGATTTGCCACCCACCATGAACATCTCCAGAGGGCTCCCAGGTGTCTACACAGCTGTCCAGATGCACCTGCACTGGGGTGGGCTGGACCTGGAGACCAGTGGCTCCGAGCACACCATCGATGGGATGAGATACTTCGCCGAGGTTCATGGGGCACGGGGGCTGCAGGGAGGGGGCTCTGGGCCTCTCACCCTGGGAAACTGGGAGCTGCACCCCACAGAGCCTGCAGGAAGCGATGCAGAGGAAACCAGGGCTCCCACAAGGGCGAGTGGTTGGTGCAGTGGGAGGGCTGAGCCTGATGGTGCTGGCACAGAAGGCTCCAAGAAAAGCCAGGGCAAGAGCACTCGTGTCCTTCAGAGCTGGAGCTGCTCCTCCACAGCCACCAGAAACCTGTTAAACCAAAGGTCCCTTTGGCCTGGTGTGAGGCACAAACAGCAGGAGCTGGGGTGGTGGCTGTCCCTTCAGTCTGTCCCTCTAAACACCCAGAAGCTGTTCATCACTTTTTGGTAAAAGACTCTCTCTCCCGACAGCTGCACATTGTCCACTACAACTCTGCTAACTACTCCAGCTTTGAGGAAGCCAAGGACAAGCCCCAGGGGCTGGCTGTGCTGGCCTTCCTGTACACGGTAGGTGTGAGCCCAGGCTGGGGCAGGGGGCAGTGGCTGAGCTCAAACCTCCCCCAGGCACAAGCAGCCCATGCCGGGTTTGTGCAGCTGTCCCAAGAGATGGTGTCTGACACCTCTTCAGGACGCTGTGCAGCTTCCCCTGGGCCATGTGGGCTTCACAAGCACCAGCCAATACCACTTGGGAGCCCCAGAAAACTGCCCCATGACTAGTATAATATAAATATATATATAAGAATATCAGGTGTGGCAGCTGAGGTTTCCCTGCTGTGCCTCCAAGCCTTGCTCTGCTTTGCCGGTGGGAACACTTGATTCAGTGTGGATTTAAAAACTGTAAAAAAGAATCCCGTTCACTATTCTACCCAAGCTGTACAAACCTGGCCACGCCTGGCATTGTCCGGCCTGTCATCAGATCTGTGGTGGTATTTGTTTGCTTTGTCTCCCGGTTAATTAATTAGCCCCCCCCCAGCTGATGAGCAGTGAGAAGGACAGGCAGGTCACACCTCTGACCGAGTGTCTGTGCTGTGTTTAGGATGGGCACTTTGAGAACACCTACTACAGCGAGTTCATTTCCAAGCTGGCAAGAATCAGGTTTGCAGGTAAGACTGGGAGCGCCTCTCTCTGTCCCTGGTGCTCTCACAGCCCGTGTGGACACGCTGGGGCTGGGAACATCCTCAGCCCTGCCCGACTCCAGCCACCCCGGGGCCGTGGGGAAGGTGCTCGGGGCAGCAATAGATGCGTCCTGGAGGTCTGTGCAATGCACTGCAGCACCAAATATCAGCTTCCTGCAGCCTGCACCCCCATTAATGCCTCTGGGAGCACCCCCAGGGACTGGCAGAGCACTGAGAGCAGCTGCCACCACCCCCAGGACCCAGATATCCCTGACTGGCAAACCACAGAGCCAGAAAGGGGCATTTATTCCTCTCCATCTCCATCCAGTTCCACCAAAGGCCTAATGAGCCAGTGCCTGGGCAGAGGGATTTGCCACCCCCAGCTCTAAGAGCACCTTCACCTCTCTCTTCCCTCCCCATTAACTTCTGATATCATCTCTCTGCTTCCTTTTGAGGTCAATCAACAACGCTCAGTTCTCTGGACGTCCAAGCCATGCTGCCAGAGAACCTCTCACACTTCTACAGGTACCAGGGCTCCCTGACCACCCCCCCGTGCTCCGAGAGCGTCATCTGGACCATCTTCCACTCCCCGATTGTCCTGTCACACACACAGGTCAGTGCTGGCCATCACCAGCTTCTCTTCCCTCCACATGTTTCCTTTTCTGTCCTCCAGGGATCTTGGGAACAGAAGAGCTCTCAGGGCATCTCTCATACAGAGCTTTTGGGATGGATTCCTAAGCAACTGGAATTAGAGCTGGCTGCGATTCTACATCACAGCAGGGTCAGGCTGTGTAGCAGGTGACCCAAGGTCTGGGGACTGATAACAAAACTCTGCTCAGTTAATCTCAGCCACCCTGAAGTACTATGAAAAGGAAGAGACCAGTGAGAATTAACAAGGCAAAAACCACTGCAAGAGAGTCCCCTTGAAAACAAAACCAAAAAAGAGCCATTCATAACATTAAAATAATTACAGAATAATTGGCAGATTTTAGAAGATATTTCAGGGGTTTTCCTTGTCTAGACTTACACTGAAAGTAATGCTTTTAAGTTAATAAATAATAAGCATCAGAAACATTTTCTTCCATGAGAAGAACAAGATAAAACTGAGATCACAGTAGTGGTGGGGGGGGGATCACAGTGTGCTCTCTTTTTCAAAGAAACACTCTTTTCGGCAGGGAAGGCTGGAAGGCACTTGTGAGAAAGGTACAGAATAGCAGCAAAATCTCCATCCATGCATATCATCAGGCAGGTGTTCAGAACTCCCCCCAGGCCGAATGCCTTTATCATGAATTAGCTGATAAGAGCCCTCACATTCTGCTCCTTTCCCTCGCTGCTACTCAGCAAGAGACCCTGAGGATTCCTCTCTAACGAGTCGCTCAGTCTAATCCCGAGCTGCACGAGGTGCACTGCAGTTCCAGGCAGAGCTGCTGTCCCCGTGCCCTCTGTGATGTCCCTGTGCCATTCTGCACTGCAGTTCCAGGCAGAGCTGCTGTCCCTATGCCCTCTGTGATGTGCCTGTGCCATCCAGCACTGCAGTTCCAGGCAGAGCTGCTGTCCCATGCCCTCTGTGATGTCCCTGTGCTGTCCCCAGATCCAGCTCCTGGAGAACTCCTTGCTGGACTGGCACAACCGCACCCTGCGCAACGACTACCGGCACGTGCAGCCGCTGCAGGGCCGCGTGGTGGAGGCCTCCTTCCGAGCCCACCGTGCCCAGGGTAAGGGCCACAGCACCCAGCACACCTGGGGGGGACAGAGACCCGCGGGGAAGGTGTTAAACTGCAGGTCCTTTCAGCTGGATGTGCTGGAATCCCCCAGCCTGGGAGCAGTCCCTGCACGGGTGGAGGTGCCCCGCGTGCCTCCCTGCTGGCACCCCTTGTTTAAGGCGTGTGCCAGCCCTGCCTTTTGGGTGTCACACACCTCCAGGGTCGCTGGTGCTACCTGGCACCACGTCAGGACCCTCAGCTCAGGTGTGGCTGGTGCTTGGACCGTGTGGGAACAGCTCTGGCTGGGCAGCCGGGCACCACGCAGAGGAGAGAAGCTGCATTTTAAAACTAAGGGTTTGCTCAAACTGGAAAGTGTACCACGTGTAGGTCCCAGCCTCCTGTAAGTTCAGCTGTCTGATTGCTCTAGCACAGTGTCACCCAGAGGAATTCACCCTCAGGCTGGACCAAATCCAGATGCAGCTCCAAGACATGAAGACAGAGTTGCTGAATGGACTGAGCCACACAGGTGAGAAACACAGGCTGAGTCCAGCTTGCCTTGTGAGGATGAGGAGCCTGTGCCCTGCTGACCTTGGGCCTAAATCATTGGCAGGTTTGGTACTGACACTCACAGGTAGGATTTTGTCCCAAATCTGGGCCTACTGATGGGAATCCTTCACCTACAGCATCATCAAGGCCAGCCCTAACCCAGCTACTCCCACAGCAGCTGCAGCTTTCTCCTGCCACACGGGAGCAGATTTTTACAGACAGTGAAAAATTTCAGCTCACAGTTCCCCCAGGATAAACAATCATCCCCTCTATTTTACACAACATGAGAAAAGAGGAGGAAGGAGGGAAAAACATGATTTTTCCCAAACATTTGGGTGGGGGAGCTCAGCTTTTCATCATTTCAAGCCCCTTCCCTGCTGGCTCAACACACACCAGGAGCTGGGAGGCTCAGACTACACAGCCCTCAGCCCTGTGGGTGCATTCTCCAGGATCTGGGCTTATTTACAGGAAACGTAACTGCTGGCTTTTTGGGTATTTCAGGCACGAAATCCAGCACCTTTCCAGCTTTCTACTTCCCCGTGGAAAACATTGAGAGCTTTGTGGAGGTTCATCCCCTCCGTGCTATGTCCCTCCAAGCCTTCACCCTGTGCTTCTGGAGCAGAGCCCAGCCCGCCGGCAGCCAGACCGTCCTGTCCTACTCCACTGGGGAGAGTGACCACGAGCTGATGGTGACCGTGGGCTCCGAGCTGGGGCTGTGGATCGGAGGCCACTTGCTCAGCTTCCCCCTGCAGCACGAGGCCCAGGGCTGGCTGCACCACTGCGTGACCTGGGGCTCCCAGGCGGGGACGGCCAGCCTGTGGCTCAACGGGGCGGCTGGCAGAGCCCGGAGCGTCCGCAAGGGCTACGTCAGCCAGGCCGGGGGCACGCTCGTCCTTGGCAAAGACAGGGACGCCCTGCTGGGGACGTTCTCCAACGGGTTTGCGGGGTGGGTGACGCAGGTGAACCTGTGGAGCCGAGTCCTCAGCGCCGCAGAGGTTCGGGCGCTGGCGCTGTGCAAGCCAGGGCAGCTCAAGGGGGACGTCATAGCCTGGGGACAGACCCCCATGGCCCTCCTCGGGGGGGTGCTTCTGCAGCCCGACACCAGCTGCCACTGATCCCAGCCTCTGTTTCCTTAAGGCATCCAGGGGATCCGAACTGTTTGTTGGGAAAACTGAGAGAAACTAAGATTGTTTTCTTGTTGCTGCTCCTGCTTTGTGTAGGCTCACTCTGCACCTGCTGGTGCTCTGGGGTGTTTTTCCAAGAGAGCAAAGCCTCCATCAGTGAGATGGAGGCAAAGAACTGCAGATTCTGGCACAGTCCAGCACCCTGGGTTGTTACATCCCTGCCAAGGGGTTCATTCAGATCCCCATTCGTGGATCTTTCTTTGTGCTGCTCTCTGGTCAAAGGAGCCACTTTCTCAAATAAAATTTCTCTCCCATCCTTCATCCAGTCTCAGTTTCTCACCATCTTCCCTGCTTCTCCCTCCTTCTGTTTGCCACCATCAGCTCACCACCCCTTCCCCTGCAGTCGCATCCCACAGGAGGGGGATGTGAAGCCCTGGCAGGACAGGTCCTGGGACAGGTCCTGTGCAATCCCTGTGCCTTGGCTGAGGACTCGACTTTGCCTCCTTTTCTGTAGTGGATGTAGAGACAGAGCATAGAAACAGCTCCTTTTCCAACACTTACATATCACAAATTTGAGGGCAGGGGTATTATACATATAAACTCATTTTCTAAGGTTAAAGTAAATCACGTGAAGGATTCTCCATCAACCACACAAAATCTGTGCCAGGCTGTTCAATAATTCTGCTTTTTTCAAAACAGAGGGCAGCACACTGATGTAACAAATTAAATTTAATTTCCCCTTGCTGGACCCTCAAACACACAAGTGACAGCTCCTGAGAGGAATTCAGTGCACTCCTTGCACACAGCTGCCCCACACCCAGCCCAAGGGCTGGCTTGTGTCCCCCGGGATGTGGAAGTCAGGACACCAGGGACACACATCACCCCAGGCCATCGGCTGCTTGGTCACAGAACTGAGCTGGCTGAGGACATTTCCCTTTCCTTGGGACAAGAGGAGGACTTGGCAGTGTCAGGTTTGTGGCTGGATTTGACTTTAAAAGTCTTTTCCAGCCTTACCAGTTCCGTGATTCTCAGGTCAGCATCAAAGGAGGAATCTTTGCATTTGTTTTCCTGCTGAACAGATCCTGGCAGGCCAAACACAGCTGGGTCACATCTCACTGCTGGAGAGAGCTTTCTTCTCTTCCCTCTTGCCTGGGGGGAAGGAATCTTCAAGCTCTTTGCTTTCCTGAATCTCCACTTTGTTCCTCTTGGCCATGATCCTGTTGATTTCCATGAAGGTTTTATTCTTGGTCTCAGGAACAATAAAGAAGATGTAAACCATGGTGGCGAGGCAGATGGCACAGAAGATGAGGAAGCTGTAGGGCCCCAGCCCGGCCTAGGGCAGTGACAGGAGAGAGCAGAGATCAGGGCAACATTCCAGGTGGGAATTACCTGCTCTGGACGTGCTGAACCCTGCGCTGGCTACAGAAAATGCAGCTCATGGTTTAAGTTGAACGACTCAAAGTTGGGGTGGTTTTAGATTCTGTCTTCTCAAACCACCCCCATGGGTTTATTGGAAATTTACTGGGGAAGGAGGGTGAGGGTCTGCTCCATAAATCAAACCAAACCCAGCAGCTGCCTTTGCCCAGGTTGAAGTCAGGGACTGCAGCAGTTTATGGGTCACTGCTGCTGGGGTCAGTTTGGACAGGACACCCAGATTTCAGAAGCTAAAATTGTCCCCCCAAGGCACATCCTGCAGTGGAGGATGGGGAATTTGCCATCTTTTCCACACTCCTGAGCTCAGGATGAGACATTTACCTGGCAATCAAACTGCTTTCTCTTAAAGCCTGTGCAACAGCCAGGTGTGATGAGAAAACGCTGATGAGCATCAGTCTCTTGCCCTCAACTCAATCCCACACCCAGGTTCTGGGAGCCAACAAGTGCATTTACAGCTCCTCAAAGCCTCTCTGCAAGAGCACAGGGCTGAAGAGGCCGATTTCCAGGTGAGGTTTTGCCCTGGGGTTGGTTCTCACCTCCATGTAGAGGAACACCAGCCCCACGGTGAAGTTGCTCAGCCAGTGCACAGAGCCCCCCACCATGAACGCCGCGGGTCGGGACGACTGCAGGAACATCTCCGTGATCATCACAGCAGGAATGGGGCCTGCAAGGCAGCTGCAGGTGAGGGAATCCCAAAGGCAATCCCCTCACTCGGAATTCCTGATCAGACTGCTCATTTCAGTGGCAGACAGTGGTTTCTAACTACCAGTGTTTAGAGGCACCCAGTAAATTAAACAAGGATTAAATTCAAAGAAAACAATGGGGCAATTAAGTGACTTGCACGGGGCAGGGCCACACGGAGGTGAAATTCAGCCTCCCTGGATGAGCTCCACAAAGGTTTTGGGTTGAAATTGAACACAACCCTTGGCTTTACCCGGCTTGTGGGGGAGACTGGGCAGGCTGTAGGTACTTACTGGGGCCAATGGCGTGTCCAATGATGTAGACAATGACACAGGCTATGCTGAGGTAGGACATCCAGGAGACTGTGGACTGCGAGGATTGGATCACAGGTTAGATGTGGTTCCTGTCTGAACACCACCAGCACACTCGAGGCACTACTCCCAATGAGATTTGAAGGCATTCTGAAGGCAGAGTCACCCTCCAGTGCCAGGTGTGTCCATAATTAGACACAGAAACCCCAGCCTGGGTGTGACCCTCGCTGCCAAAGGGATGCAGCAGGAACTGTGAATGTGACATCCTGGAGGGAGCATTCAGGCAAGCAGGATCACAGCTTTTCCTGGCTTTACTCTTGGTAGATATACAGGTACAGAGACCTTTCACACTGTCCCCTCCTCCCCAGGGTGTAGAAGCATCCTCAAAATATTCCAATGGCCTGCTCCCTGGGAAGTCCAGAAATCATGGGTGGGACCCCCTGAGCCCTTCAGACACACCTGGAGGTTGAGGGCCAGAGTTAAGACTGCACAGGAGGAAGAGCACAGCACAAAGCCAGCCAGGAGGAGGATCCTCCTCCCCAGGGATTCCACAATGAAAACCTGTTGGAGACAGGAGACGGGTGACACCAGGGGCTCAGCACTTGTTGCAGACGTTTTCATCCAAGGGCACCACAGGGCATCTGTCAGGGAATGCATCTCCCAGCAAACAACTCTCCAGTGGAAGGTTTTGGGACGAGATGACCTTCAAGGTCCCTTCCAGCCCAAACCATTCTGTGACTGCAGGATTCCGTGAGCACAACCTAATTCAAACAGGGGCAGGGGAGGCTGCAGAAATCTGAGCCCAGAGAGCCCCAACACACACTTACAGCGAGCAGAGTCATGACGACGTTGATGGCACCTATCGACACCGTGACGTACTGAATGCTGCTGCTGTCCACGCCTGCTGACTCGAAGATCCTGTCTGCGTAGTAGAAGACCTGCAGCAGAACCACAGCTGTGTCTGTACGTGGCCAGAGGCAGAACGTGGGAATCCCCTTTTGGCTCCTTTAAATCCTGGCGCTGGTGCACAGGAGCCCAAGGACTGACAGTCCCTTTCTGGAGACACTGGTGTTTGGCTCTGGGCACAAGCACTTTACTCTAAAAACATTCCAATCATCCTTAATAGGGCAGCTTGACCCTGTACCTCGTCCATGGATTTGGTACTGGCCAGGGTCATCCCACCCCAGTGTGACTCTGGGTGTGTCCTGGGTGAAGGGGCACTGCCAGGTGTTCTCTCCGGTGTCAGCACTGCCCCCGTCACCCCCTCTGCAGTCCCACCCCTTTGTTTGTGCCCCCCTGGCCTTCCCCACTCACCCCATTGACCCCCGAGAGCTGCTGGCCCATCATCATGACGATGATGGAGATGAGCTGCCACCTCAGGCCCCTGAAGGTGCACAGGCTGAGCACAGAGAACTGCCCTTCCTCCTTCTCCGACCGGTCCTCCTGGTACATCTCCTCTATCTCATCATCCACGTCCTCCCAGCCCCTCAGCCTCTGCAGAGCTGGTGGGGAGAGCACAGTGAACCCCAGGTTTACAGAGAGCTGTCCTGCCTCAGACCAAGGCAGAGCAATGTGTGACCCTGGGCAGCGGTGCTGCCGTGGTGGGACCCTGGGGACCCACACACGCAGGGAGAGGAGCAGCATTCCAAGAGTTCCACCTCCCAGCAACACGTCAGAGGAGCATTTCACACTCTCGTGCTGTCAGCCACGTCCCACAGCCAGATCCATCCCACCCCACCTCCCCTTCCACGACAGGATGGCACTGTACCTCTCCGTGCCTGCTCCTCGTTGCCCTTCTGTATGAGCAGGTACCTGGGGCTCTCAGGGAAAAAGGGCAATGTCAGGAGCTGAACCAGGGACGGGATCCCAGTGAGCCCCAGCAGCACAGGCCACCCTGCAGCAAGGACACGAGATTTCAGCTGAGAGAAATCCTCCCCCATGGAGCCCACAGAGGGGTCCTGAGGCAGAGCTTTACCTTTAGCATTGCCAAGGATGCTGTTGAGACCAAGGATCTGAGCTGCAAGGATGCCAATGGTGATGAAGAGCTGTGGGACCACCCCAATAGCACCTCTCAGGTTTTTGGGGGACATTTCTCCAAGGAACATGGGAACCACGTTGGAAGCCAGACCTAGCAGTTAAGAGAGCAGTGTTAGACTTGTAGCTCTGATTTCCCATGGGGAACAAAAGAGATTCCTGATGAACCACAGGACATGCAGCAACTTCATACTCAAACCCTTCTGCTTTGAGTGCTTGGATTATCAACTGCTGGGCAGCAAAGCATTTCTGGAGTCTGGCAGAGTTAGCAGGAGCCTGCCTTGCCTACAGCGCCAGCAGATGATTTGGGGGCTCTCAGGGTTCATCCTCCTAAAAGCAGATTTCCCCCAGCAGGGTCTGCCAGGAACAGCACAAGACACACAAAGAAAAATTGTGCTGCTTCAGGTTTGGAAACAAACTCCAAGTGCAAGAGAGGAACTTTCGCTTCCTCTAAAACAAGAAGAGCAATCAGTATCCAAACACACTGATGTGAAAGTGGAAGGAAATGCCTTTTTGTCAGCTTTTAAAAACTCCCTGCTCAGTAATGCAGTGCTGAGAGCTCTGCTGCTCTGAGGTGTCTTGCAGGTGGCTTGCTGGAATAGGTATTTATGCTCTAATAAGGACACCAGGGACATGGGTTATTTTGAGGAACATACCAGGGCTGCCCACAGTGACCCCAGCGAGCTGCCAGCTCCTGTGCTTACGCTGTAAATCCTGGCAGCCCCCAAATTCCTGGAGTCAAATGACCACAGGGCACTCTTATCTGACATTTCTAGAGTTCCTAGGCTTCAGGAGCCAGGGGGTTACAAAGGTGATCAGGCTGATATTTGAAAGCTAAAAGGCCTAAAAAACACAGAAACAAGTGCCACCAGTGCCAGAGGGTGACACTTGGATCCTCCCAGATCCCCCCCAGGCACAATGTCCACAGTTCAGGTGAGGTCAGCCTGAGAAGGACAAGTCAGGGCAGCCAGGCTGGATTTGTTTGTGGGTTATAAATAACTGGTAAGAGGGTTCACATTTAACAAGACCCTTAGCATTTATTCCAAGCTCCAGTGCTGAGAGCAGCTGCCAGGTTTAGGAGAGTCAAAAGCCGAAATAAAACCATTGGACTGAAAAAAAAAAGGAAAACAAGAAACTGGCTTGGGAAAGCAACTTGATCTGTACATGCAGCAATTACAGCTGGTGAGGTAAGGCAGGAAATTTGTCTGTACAGGCTGTCCCAGCTCATTAACAAACCACAGAGTGTGCCAGTCTTGCCAGCCCAAAGCCGGTTAATTGAGCCTAAATGCTCTTAGGACCCTTACAGACCTGGCTCTGCTGGGACACCCAGCACGGTTCTGTTTGTCCCCTGTTACTGCAGCTCCAATAAAGCCATTTGCACCAGCCACACACAGATATCCTTGGCTTCCCTCTGTCTCTCCAGGAAACCCGGTGGCTCTGAGCCCTTTGCTCTCCCTTTTAAGGTTTCTTTTCTCCTGCAGGAGGAACAGTCAGTTCCAGGACTGGATTATTGGATCTGGCAATGATTTTGATGGATTATTCTGGTTATGTTAAAAAGGAAAAAAGCAGACTATCTGCTTTAGGTTGTCTGGGAAAACGGCTTATCCTCAGCAGGTTTGCTGGCTGTGGGAGCCGCAGTGCCCAGCAGTTTATTGCTGCATTTACAGACACACATCTCCTCCCTGCAGCTTCAGTTCCAGTCCCAGGGCCATTATCTCCCGAAGATCTTCAGTACTTCTGCACCACGGCTAAAGCACAGCCTTGTCATGCAGAATCTGAAGTGAGCTACCTGTGAAAGCATCTGCTGGGACAATAAAACACCTTTACCCAGCCCAGGGAATATATATTGCTCTCCCTTTACCATCCACTTACCAGCAAATATTCCCATGATAACACGGGAAAGGATGATTACTTCAAAGGTTTTTGCTAGCTCTGAGGTTCCCATGAGGATTGCAGCAGCGATGGAAAAGAGGTTATTTATCAGCAAAGTGCCCTTTCTGCAAAGGAACAGGAAAGGAGACAGAGTCGGCTGGGTGTTCCTAAGCTGCAGATGGATCCCCTCTCTCATGCTGTCCAAAACTCCAATGGATCATCATCCCAAACACTGAGCAAGGAGAAAATGGCAATTGTCACATTTTCCCTGCAGGCAATGAAGGCTTCCAGAAAGAAGTGAAGTTTCTCAGGAAACCTGAGCAGCAGAAGCTGGGCCTGATCTGGGATGCCAGGCCTTTCCCCCCTGCTCTGCCTGGCTCCGTGCCCAGCCCACAGCCTGGCCTTGGCCATACCAGAACCACATAAATTCCTCTACACTGAGGAGACAGCGTTCGTGGCTGAGCCCAGCAATTCACCCCCATCCCGCCTCTCTAGCCTCAAGGTGTGTGTGGCAATTTCGTGCTCCTGAAGGGCTGGGCAAGGTGGGGTCACCATGGGATGAGTCTTATCTGATCCCCAAGCCTGGGGCAGGAGCTGGGCCACGGCTCCCACGTACCGGCCACAGTTGTTGACCAGAGGCCACACCATGAGGGACCCAAACAGGCCACCCAGGGGGAACATGGACACCGTGAGGGACCAGAGCAGCGTCTGGAAGCTGCTGTCCATGGGCACTCCGGTCCTGTCCAGGTAGGTTCTGTTGTAAAAGTCTTGCATGTACTGGAATGAAACACAAAGCGTGGTTAGAACAATAAATACAATTCCATGCTGTAAAAGCCAGATAACAACAAATGCCATAAAGCTCTAGACAGCTGTCTTGATGAAAAACCAGACTGGGTGAGCTGGGAAATGAATCAAGGGAGGGATGGAGAAGCCTGGGGTGGATAACTGCTCCTGCAGGGTGTCCTGCCCTGTAGGATGTGCCAGGTTCCCAGAGGGGGAGGCACCCCATGGCTCATCTGTCCCAGGCACAGGGAGGGGACAAGCCCCAGCCCACAAACACCCACAAAGCACATTTAATGTGCATAATGCTCCATCTGACCCCGCTCCCAAGCCCAACCCACCGGGGCAGGAGAGTTGATCACAGACACGTTGTAGCCGTACTGGAAGGAAGATCCAAATGCAGAAATCAGAGCTACCAGGGCCAGGGAAAGTGTCATTTTCTGCAGAGGGAAAGAAAAAAACATAACCACCACCTTAGAAGTGGGTCTCGCTTTTAGGTATTAATAACATTCAGTAAAAACAAAGAAATATCCAAAGTCTTGCTTTCTGTGTTTTTCCCTTCATTTTACTATATATAAAAGCCCAATGGGTTGTTTCCATCACAACTCATTTTGTTCTGCTTGATATGCCCACAGTCATTACAGTAATTCACTCTGCTTTGCTGGTATTGATGAATCATTTGGATGATTAATTGTTTTTTCAAGTTATCATTCTTAAAACACCACCCCGCAGGGAAAAAGGTTGTGTGCAATTATTCTTTTTCCAACATGCAAATTGGGTAGTGGAATAACAGAGGATATTGGCACAGGAAAGCTTTAAAAAGAAATTATTTTTGCATCAAGTGGCAAAATCCCTTTCCTGTTCATTTTTTCTTCCTCTGCATTTTGGGATAGAGCTATTTATGGATCTAATTGATTGCCACCGGAGCCAATTAGAACTTACCCAAGCAGCTCACCGAGGCCTTGGTTGAGGGGTACAAGAGCTGCACTTTGCACTTGGGCAGAGGAGGGTAATGGCCATCTGGAGCGGGATCAAACACCCCGCTGCAGGCACACATTCCCAGCGTTACAAACAGCTCAAGCAACTCGCTTTTCACAACAGTTTAGTTGCTGCTCAGCCCCCAGGCTGTGTTGACAGAGCTGGGTTGCTGGGGTTTTGTTTGGCTGGGTTTTGTAGCTCACTTAAGCATCTCATTGCTGCTACATCAATAAAGTCATTTTTCATTTTCATCTCGTTTGCTGCCACCGGCACCAGCCTTAATGTCTGCGAGCTTTCCCGTCCCAGCACTCGGCTCAGGTCCCACATGTGGGCTCTGTCACTTCCCTAACTGAACATTTATCCAAAAAGCTGCTGGTGCTTCTCTCCATTCCTCAGAACCTCTGGCAGGTCAGCTCCAGGGATCTGCAGAGTTTAAGGTGTTACGGGAGATCGAAATTCAAGTTGATCTCAGAGGATTGGGAGGAAGCTGAGGCTTCCAGGTCTGTTTTCTAGGAGTACGCTGCTGACATTCTCTCATTGGTGATGAAAAGCAGCTGCCTTGCTCTCATTAACCAAATCCCAGGAGCCCAGAAGAGCCACTGGTGTTAATTATTGACATCCAGCACTTTCAGGAAAACCTTTGGCATCCCCGAGCAGCGCGTTGTGCAAGACTCCCCAAACACTGCCCTGAAAGGCAGCCCCATCCAGAAGCATCTGCAGCCTAAAACTGATTAGGAAGCAGGAAAGAAAACTCGCACACAGAAGGGGAAAGCGACACAGAAGTTACGGGGTAGGAGGGCTGCAGACAATCACGAGACTCGGTGCAACACTGCGCTGCAGACAGACACAAACTGGGTTCAAGAACATGCACATCTCTGCTCTCCCTGTGGGTATCCCAGCCCAAAACTTCCCGGTCTTTTCCTCTCTTTACAGGTGCCCACATCTCCAGTGCTTGTTCTGCACCCCTGGGGGAGACTCGGGTTGGAAGCAGCAGCCACCACACTCACCCCCTTCGCGCCTTCGCTGCCCTCGGAGCCCTCCTGCTTCTTTCCTTTCAGCTTCATTTTGGTGTGCGAATCTCAGATGCTGAGCACAGGTTCTCCCAGCCAAGGCAGCCACGCAGGGGATGGAAACGCCCTGCACAGAAAAACCCCCTCTGTGACTCTTCCAAACACATCCAGTCACCGACAGGCGGGGTGAGGCGCTGGGGCTGATCCTTCCCTTCCTCTGCCTCACTCCCCCATGTCTTCACTTCAGCTTTCTTCCAAGTCTGTTGCCAGTGTCGGATGTTCTTGTACCGGCTCCTGTCTCAAACAGAGGTGCTGCCCAGTTCCGGGGGGCACAGGCTCATCTCTCCCACCAGCAGGGGCAGATTTATCACCAAAGTCGCCAGAACGAGCCCATTTCCCCCGATACCTCTGCACGGACACGGTGAATCTGCAGAGCCGCAGCTCCGGGGCAGCTGTGGATGGCATAGCTGGAGAGGTTGTCCAGCAACTGCGGCATCAGGGAGCAGGGAGCAGCCCTGGCAGCAGGGAGGGTGTTTGCCCTGAGCTCTGCGGCTGAGCCCCATCAGCCGCCTGCAGCCACAAACTCGCCCCTGCCCTCGTCCTACCTGGCCCGGAGCAGGCGGCTCAGGCACTGCTGCGCTCCTCGGAGCTCATCCTCCCGGAGCTGCGGCTCTGGCAGCGTCTCCTCCGGAGCACTTGGGCTCCTTCCCCTCCTCACGCACCACGTGCTGCTGGCTCGGTGTTGACCTCCTCTCTTAACGGGACTGCTTTAACAGCCCACGACCTTGTTAATCATCCACTACAACTCCTAGGGTTTGTCAGAGAGATGCAAAGTTCACAGATAGCCCCAGCAGCCGGAGGATCTGGCACCAAACCTCCTGTTTATTGGTCTGTCTTTAGCAAAAGAAAAGGCATCCTCTGGAGCAGCAGCTCTTTTCCATGTGTCCTGCACGCGTTCTCTGGCTGGCTGCAGCATCCCTTCCTCCACGTGGAAGCATTGTGCCCCAGAGCAGGAAGAGGAACAGAGCCCTGCTGCTCTCAGGGTGGTGGAATTTAGTCCCCAGGCTTCTTGGCATTTCTCTTTTATTGCATTTATTTTCAGTGAACAGCCTGAAGGACGCTGTTCCCACGTGTCTTGATGGGATCACACCTCAAGGATGCTCCTGTGACACAGCTGCTGAGCCCACAGCTCACTCAGCAACTCCTGGTGTATTCACCTTTACAGATCTTCAGCCAGGATGGAAAATTCTGCCCCAGAGGTGGGGAAAGTGCAAAGAAGACAGATTTCCATCATGGAATTCCACTTCTTTAAAAGACAGCATCAACCTCTGGGAGCTCTGGGCAGAATGACAGCTGCTCTGACACTCAGTAAATACAGGGAAGGAGAATTCTCTACCATGGTCTTTAAACTCTGTTCCTGAACTTGAAGAAATAATCTTGAAACATACAGGAATCAAAGAGAATGCATATGTTTGTCATCAAAAACCTTTCATCAGAGTAGATATTTGCTCATGGCAGCGGAACAGTTTGAATATTTTCCAAACAGAGCAAGAATCTGGTAACAGCATCTGTAAGGTTGTAATTGGCACTGGGGTGATGTTGGAAGAGGTCGGTGAAGGGAGAGAGGACAGTGAATCAGCTTCTTGGATTTCCAAAGCAACTGCAGGGGTGTGACATCTTCAGCAGCTGGGATCCTGTTGGACTTGGGCAAAGGACAAAGCCAGGAACAAGCAAAAAGCTGATTTTACAGGCATTTTACGAGCACATTTTCCATTTCAGCTGCAGCACATGTCAAGGTTCTTTCATCTGCTCTTCACCCCAGGCTGTGCTTGCCTGGAGACTTCAACTCTGCTCTGGTGTCTCCTCTGCCCTCACCCAGCTCAGGGTGAGAGTTCCCCTGCACGTGTGCAGGGATTTATTTACTCTCAGCCTAATGGTCTGTGCTCAAGGCTGGGTCCTGTGAAACCCTGATATCTTTGGGGGGAAAAAAAATGATTAAGAGGGCAAGCTTAGTTTCCAGGACAGTAAATCTGCTGGAGAACGTTAGTGGTGAGCTCTAAAAGGTGATGTTTGAGCAGGAGCTGGCAGCCAGCCGTGCTGCAGAACGCTCATTGCTGCGCCCACCCTGAGGAGACATCCCACAGAACACGTCCAGGACTGACATCAGCACCTTCTCACCTGCATTTTGGGAAGGAATCCCCTGTTCAGGCAAGGCCAGTTCAATACTCTGGGCCCCTGAGCTGCAAGGGGCCTTGGGGTGAAACAAGGATTTAAGAAATAAATTATCTGCCTGAAAATAAATCATACACAGACACTGCTTTATCAGCTGTACAAGTGGCTCCCAATCGAACAAGGGAGAGGTGGATGTGGCAGCCTGATCCCCCAGCACCAGGAAAGGGCTGGGTCCACAAGGACTCTGCAGGGAACAGCAGCAGAGCTGCGGCTCTGGGACCAAGAACCAAACCAGATCCTATTTGTGCTGCACAAATGCAACGCTGGGCAGCGTCCTGGTAAAGAAACAGAACTTTATTTTGCAAAAGTTGGAGAAAATACTTAAAAACCAAGCAAGTGAGGAGCTGTGAATAAGGTAAAACGTTATCTCCAAACAGCAAACAAAGCCCCATCCCCTCCCCAGTCCAATACAACACTCCCAAGGCACAGGCAAAGCAGAGCACCTCTGGGGCTCAGAGCCAGGCTCTGTCCTGCTGCTGGCAGGGGCTGTCCCTGGGGTACATCCCAAAATCCCTGAGCACTGAGGGAGCCTGGATTCCCTCAGGAGATGATGCCACGCTGCCACCACGAACCCCAGTGGTGACAGCCTCTAACCACCAAGGAGGGACAAACCAGCCAGAGGCACCATCCACCCATCACCAGCACAAACCAGACTTGTTGGCACAGTGCTGTCCACGTTCCAGGGAAGAACAGCAGCCAGGCTGGAGCTCCTGGGAAGGCTCACACCCCACGGCTGAAATCCATACCCAGGACAGTCCATCCAGCAGCTCCTGACGTTTTCCTGTCCCCACGGTGTTTGTTCACAGCACTCACCACGGTGTTTGTTCACAGAACTCACCACGGTGTTTGTTCACAGAACTCACCACGGTGTTGGTTCACCTCAGAACTCACCACGCGTTGGCCTCGTCAGGCAGAAAAGCCAAACCCCTGTCCTGGGGTGACTGTCTCAAACCAAGACAACCCCAAACAAGTTTTAAGATTTACAGTGGAGGGTGAGGGGAAGGAGGGGAGATAAACCCGGAGTACAGCCGAAGAGCCTCTCCCAGAGGATGCTGAGCACAGCTGAAGACCCGAGGCTGCGGTGTGTGATGAGGAGGAGCGGGACCTCTGCTCCACTCAGCCTCTCCAGCGATGCTTTCCCCGGGCTGGAGCTCCCTCTGTGGGACTCTGGCTCCATCCCGCACCTGCACAGAAGGAGGCACAGTCACACCCGGGGCTGTCCCACGGCCCTGCAGGCCGGTGTGCCCGGGCCAGGAGAACAGGCTGCCTGCAGCTCAGGGGTCCCAGGGATGTCACCTTGCAGCAGCTGAACAGGCTCAGCCCGGCATCCCAACCCCAGAAACATCCCTGCTACAATCCCCCGGCCCATGCCTGACAGGGGAGAGCTCAGGGACACCTTCAGAGCCAGCTGAGGCACCTCCCCTGCACCCACCCTGGTCCGGGGACAGAGGGGCCCTGCCAGGAGCAGCCGGGCACTCCCACACCCCTTCCCTGCTATTCCTCCTCTGTCGTATTTAGGCTGCCCTCAGCTGCAGTGTAGGAAGCACAGACATTTCTAAGAGGTTTTCTGTTTGCCGTTCTTCTCTCTCTGGCCTCTCTGAGGTGAGGATGTCAGAGATGCCCCAGACTTTCCCCATGTGTCAGTGCAGGTGCTGCAGCCCAGAGCTGGTGTTTACAGCCCAGCGCTTCCCTGAACCCCTGGGGCTGGAAATCTAACCCTGGCACATTCCTCCAAAAGCATTTCTCAGAGCTCTGTAATGGAAAAAGGCAAACTGAGAACATGGGATCTGTTTTGATTATTTTTTGTGGGGTTTTTTCTGCTCCTTTTGTTTTCCCTTAAGCCAAGTCGGTGACAATTTTACTTTCTCTCTTCAGGGCTGGCTCCAGAAAACTGAACACAGCATAATACTAAGTCTGATAAAATTTAAAAATTTCTATCCTACCTTTCTGCAAGAATTTTAACACAGCTCCTCTTTCCAAGCCTTGTGGTATTCACAAGAGGTTGAGCTATCAAGGTTTCTATTTAGCTTTCAGAAATTTTTAAAAGCCTTTTGAAAGGAGAAAAAAACTTCTTGAAGTCATCTGTGGCAAAGATAAGATGCTTCCATCTACCTTTCAAAGACTCCAGGGATGCTGAAGAGCAGAGCCATTCAGCAGCCCCATGAAATGGGCCCAGGAGCTCTTGAGGACTCCCCGTGTTTACACAGCCTGTGCACAATAGGGCTTAAATATACTGATATAATGACAAAGTTAATGCCAAGGCTTCAGGAAATAGCAGGACTCACCTCTGCCCACAGTCCCCTAGGACTCTGCACCACGTAACTGTGCTGCCTGCTGTAAACGTGGCTAAAATGGGCCAATAAAGCAGCTCTGGAACAGCTGGGGGCCGACAGCTGCCCTCCCTCCCCAGACAGCTCACGAGGCTCCTGTTCCCTTTGCAAAAACCTCTTCTACAAATTAAAAACGTCAACTGATGACAAATAAAAAGTCCTTTGTTTTTATGGGCTGTGTGGTCTGGGAGGAGGAGAAACAGGTGTGTGGGGAGAGGTCTGCCCAGAGCCTGCCATTCCCAGCCTTCTTTCCAGGACTCTGCTCCCTGCTGTGTCCCGGGGCCCAGACAGGCATCCTGCCCTCCAGACTCACCCTTTGGACTGAGTGGGACCTGCAGGGTGAGTACAACAGTGCCCTTTCATAGAGGGTTTCATGCTCTGCCTGAAGAGACAGCACACCCCAGCACATCCCAGCACATCCCAGCACAGCCCAGCACATCCCAGCACAGCCCAGCACAGCCCAGCACACCCCAGCACACCCCAGCACACCCATCAGAGCAGCCAGGACAGCTGCTCTGGGTTTCACCTCCTTCAGCTGCACTCTGGGACTGCAAAGAGCTCTGTCAATATCTGATTCACAGACAGAAGCCCACGTTAAGTTTGACACCCCTATAAATTCTGCCGTGATCACTCCTGAGGCCAGGCTCCAGGAAATGAAGTGCTTACACAACCAGACCAATGCAAGGGCACCAGTGCCCAGTCCTGCACCTGCAAGGAAGAGCTCCTCTCAAATTTTTGCTCCCAGACACTTTCTAGGCAAGCCTGGGTGAATCACTTCCCCTCTGTCCCCCTCAGTGATGACGGCAGCAGGAGCTGCATTCCCCTGTGGGGAAAACTTGGGGCACTGAACATCTGATCTGGGTGGTGCTGACGAAATGTGTGTGCACGTGGCATTTCACATTAAAACCGGCCACCAATTCCTCTTCAGTTCTGGCTGGTGTCCTGTCCTTGTGGGCTAGACAGCCCTGCAGTTCAGTTCCTCATTTTGCAGACTCGAGGAACAGCTCAGGGGGAAGGGAGCAGAGCAGTTCTGTAAATGGTTTGGGAGCATGATGGGACTGCAGAGTCAGACAGGGACCCCCAGAGCAGCAGCAGAAGCCCCCTGTCACTGCTCCCACCCCTCCGATCCGTGCAGGCAGGGCAGGAGGAAAGGCTCACTCTGGGTTTTTACCACGAGAGAAGGAATCAGCAGCAGACAGAGGCAGCTCAGGTGCTGGAAAGCAGCAGATTCGTCTGCTCGGGGCCGGGCACGTCCCTGTCTTTGTGGGGCCGTGGGCGCTGCCAGGAGCTGTTGGATTCCTGCACGGGCCAGTCCAGCTCGTCACAGTGACCACAGCAGAGCAGGGAGAGCAGCCGAGCCCGGACCACCCGTGTGCACAGCACGAACATGATGCAGTTGGCTCCTCCTTGGAACGTGTTTCCAATTCCCTGCGAAGGCAGGAAAGGAATCACCCAGGGCTGCTCCCACGGGCACCCCCAGAGAGGAGCAAACACCGCGTCAGAGCAGCTGCCGTCCTGACAGTCACCGGCTTCGACCCCAATGAGAACAACAAATTCAGAAAAATGAGCGCTTTTTTTTTTTTCCCCAAAAAGCACCCGAAAGCGGAGCAGGGGGCTGCTGTGGGCTGGCACTGGTGTCGGGCAGGAGCAGGCTGAGCCCTGCTGGAGGACGGACACCCAGCGCTCCCGCCGGAGCTGCTGTCCCTGCAGGCCGCCGGCCCCGTCCATCCCTGCCGGAGCAGCTTTCCCTGCAGCCACTAGATGCTGCTGGAGCAGCTCCTGCTGCAATTTCTGTCGCTGCTGGAGCACTGCTGCTGCTGGGCGTCCCAGGCAGCGCTCGCCCGTGGGCAGCAGATGCTCTCGCAACTCTCCCTCCTGCCAACAAAGTGATACTGGGAGCACCAAACCCTTATCTCCCTCCCAGGTCCCCCCCGGGTGCCTTTCCTGGCAAACACTCACATGCAGGACAACCAGGACGGAGTTCTGCACGGCGGGGGAGTTGCAGAGGGTCAGGATGAACCGCACCGTGCTCCAGATGCGGAGGAAGATGAAGATGACGGGGATGAGGATCAGCTTCTTGTCCGCTACGGAGGCGCGGGGCTGCAGGGCCGGGGCTCCCGAGAGGAGGGGCCGGTACTCGGAGAGCGCGGCGTGCTTGGGGACGGGAGAGAGACCAGGGCGTGAGCAAAGCCCCCGGACGGACACGGGACAGACAGCCCCGGGACAGACAGCCCCAGGGGCTCCTCCCGGGGCCGGCTGGGGCCCTGCCTCCCGCAGGAGGGCAGCGGGGGCACCGCGAGGAGCAGCAGCCGCGCTCCGCCTTTGGAAACACGAACATTCCTGCTGCAGCCCGGGGGGCTCCGTCTGCTCCGAGCCCCCAGACCCCCGAGGAGCGGGGCAGAGCTGCCTGCCCTGAGCGCTGCTCCCGGAGCGGGGTGCGGAGGGCCAGCAGCGTGCCCGGGGATGTGGGCACAGCCAGCAGCGTGCCCAGGGATCCGGCACAGCCAGCAGCAGCGTGCCCAGGGATCCGGCACAGCCAGCAGCAGCGTGCCCAGGGATCCGGCACAGCCAGCAGCAGCGTGCCCAGGGATCCGGCACAGCCAGCAGCAGCGTGCCCGGGGATGGGGGCACAGCCAGCAGCGTGCCCGGAGATGCG
>VWZW01003074.1:1703165-1716608 GCA_013397115.1 Edolisoma coerulescens | reverse complement strand
CTGCCCCGCTCCCGAGGGAATCCCCGCCGGGACCGGGATCGGGATGGGGACCGGGATCGGGATCGGGATGGGGACCGGGATCGGGATCGGGACCGGGAGCCGCTCCCGCCGGGGCGCACGGAGCGGTCCCACCGCGGCCCCGCAGCCCAGAAAACGCGGTTTTTCTTTCAATCAAAAAACCCGCCCTGGCCGCCAGAGCAGCGTGTCAGGAGGGAGCGAGACAGAAATAAAACGCCGGGGTGGCTGTCGTCTCGTTTCCTTTGCTATCGACACCTCCCTCCCCAAGGACAGCGCACGACTCATCTCCCCTGCTGAGCCAGAGCTGCCGGGGTTTATAGACACACACACGGGCACTCAGGGAGTGCTTTTCCCCCTCCTCTTCAAAGAACTCCCAAGCTGGAATCGTGTCCTTGTTTCCTCCTAACCTGCCTGATCCCTCGGTGGCATCACTCATAGTTTACACCTCTGATGAGAAGAGTGATGTGCTCCATTTCCGAAGGATGGGGTTGTTGTTTCAGGTGTCTTGTTCCCTCAAAGAGTTAAACCATTTCCCAGCCATGAAGGATCCCCACTGAACTCAGCTGTTAACAAGGTTTTTTCTGACCTGTAAAACCAGGTGTCTCAGCCCCACCCAAGCTTCTCCCGGCACCCTGAAGCCATCCACCACACCCTTGAAAAAACACCCGACAAAACCATCTTAAAAAACTACAAACAATTTCACGTTCTCATATTACTTTTGGCCACTGTGTCCTTTGTTTTATATTCCCATCTTCCAAACTGAGAGAGGATTCTCCATGTTTTAAATCGCTCTGCCAGTTCACAAGGAGGTTTTCTCTAACATCCAGCTCTGCCCTGGCTGCCGTGGGTTGGGTGCCAGTGCTGAATGAAGCCTTTAGAGCTTTTTATCAGGTTGATTTAAATCAGCTTTGCCACAGCACATAAAGGAGTGCCCATGGGTCAGCACCTCACAAATGGAGCATCTTAGAGCTGCCTTCCCTGGCCACCCAGAGACATTCCTGCTGCTCCAGAGAGGCAGCTCCAGGGACAAGTCACACCAAAACCTTTCCTAGAAGACGCTGGATAGAACTTCAGAGCCTTTTAGAACTCTCTTCACTAATTTTTCACCTGTATCTAGGCCTGCTGTGCTGCTTCTTGCTCACCTTGATGCACCTGTTGGTTGAAGTTGCTTCCTTTGGAAACAAGATCTTCTTTCAATGTACCTTAATTACCACTCAGTTACACTTCAGTCAAGAAGGCTTTACTTTTTCAGGAATTGATTTTGGAGCCTGATGGCCTCTGCATGTTCTTTATAGAAAAAGGAAGCTGCAGCAACTTGCATTTCCCCCGCACACAATCTGATACCAATAGCTTTTTAAACTTTATCATTATCCCAGGCTTTCTTTAGCTACCATCTGACCCCTCAAAAAAACCCCACGAAACAAAGCTTTGTCAAGGCTGCACTCCCACTTGCTGCTCTTACATGTTCTTGGCTTCTTCCTTGTTCCCTGGTTTCCCTTTTCCCCACTTTTATAGCACAAGACCCACCTATCACAGACATCCAGACACACCACGTCAGCAAACACCCTGGCTGCTGAGTGCTGCTTTTATTTTGGGTGATGGATGTGGCTCCACAGCACAGCTTAATTAAGCCTTGCCAGATAGAGAATCAAGATAAATCCAGAATCTGCATTTCCACTAACTTGTGGCTGTGATTCAGATATTCCTTTCTCGTCAGTTCTAAAAAAAAAAAAAAAAAGGCTTGTCAGGTCATCATAAATTGTGGAAATAAAAAACTGAGAAATGGATCTTTGCCTTAACCATCAGAAACAGGACAGGCAGAGGATTTTCTGCGGGGCCTCTCCCTGCTTTCTAAAACAGGAGCAGGGTAAGTTCGCACACAGCAGTCCCCACTCAGCAGCAGGGCACAAACTCAGAGTTTGTGCCCCAAAACTGAGCAACAAAAGGCAAATGATTCTTGCTGAAGGTTCTCTAAAACTTCCATTTTCTCGGCACCTCCACGTGCCAGACACTCAGCACCTCTGTGGCATTCCTGTCACCTGAGGGGGTCACCTCCTCACCGCAGGGCAGGGGAGCAGCTGTCCCTGCCCAAACACATTCCTCCCTGCAGTCCCAAGCAACCTGCAGCTGCCCAGGGAACAGAAATATTTGGGAACTGCCCAAAGACACATCTCAGTTCAAAGGCAGCATTGTCTGTAGCTCAGGAACAAAAACCTAAGGAAGCAGCTTGTCATATAGCAACACACACAATGAAAATTCTCCCTTCAGAATTTCACCTTCAGACGCTTTTTACAGCACAGGGAGATAAAGCAACGTGGCATTTGGTGAAAAGACACAGAAAATCTTTTTTAATGACTTGAATTCACCCCACCAACTACTGAAAGAGCTTTCTGACACACAGGCTACGCTCTGCATCCTATAAAGCACTGGTTGAGCTGTAACTACATAAACTTACCTCCACTGTGAGACAGAACGTACTGACACAGACTTTTAATTTTTTTTTTTTTTTTAATGGCTTCAACAAGAAGTTTTTACTTTGCCTTTGCAGCTGGGTAGGAAGCTGGGCTGAGGCAGAGTTCTCCATTAACTGGGAACCTGGTCATATGCCTTGGGGCTTTTAAGTGATGATTAGGAGCTGAGACCCCACAGCACCTCTGCATATCACAGGCAGTGCCTTCACAGGGCCTGTTCCTCTCCTGGATTTAGTGCCACATCAGTGAGACACTTTCATCGGAGATGAAGACACTCCATGGGAAAAGCACACGAGCAGAAGTTCTGCTCTCGCTCTGTTTCACTCCCCTGAAATGCTCAAAGGCCAGCTCTGGGCTCGCCAGGGAGAAGAGTCTGGGCTTCTCCTGAGCCATTAAGACACCGTCTCACATCCCAGCTTCGGGGCACAGACTGTGAGGAAGAAAAGACTCTGCACCGTTCGTGGCTGTTTGTTTCTGATATCTGAGCCAGGAGGATCCCAGCTGCCTTTGCCACACTCCCTGTAGGGCCACAGATGGAACAACACCCTCTGCTCCAAGTCCCAGCTGCCAGCACCCCCAGCGTGCCCAGTGTGCCCAGCCAGCCTCAGCACCCACAAGAGGTCACTGCTGGTGCAGGCACAGGGTTGTTTCCCCCATCACCACTGTCCTGCTCTAACCAGCTCTTCTCCCTCTCTGACGGAGGCAGCTGCCTCTAACAGCAGCAAAGGGACCTTGGTCACCTTTCTCCATCCCTGCATCACACCCACAGCTCAGACAGCACTTTCAAGTAGGAGCCTGGAAAAGAAGTCGAGTCCAGTTTCATTGAACCCATAAAAGAAAAAGTAAAAAGCAGATGAGTACTGCAATAACCAGAACGTGTTTCAGTTCTCAAACCACCACGCAGCTAATTCCAATCAAGGAAGCCAGAACAATGCTTCTTACACTCATTAGCTGCTCAGGGCTCAGCCTGAGAACAATTAAGGCACCCAACTCCCACCCTTCTAAGAGGAACCCAAAATTAAATGCATCCTGCACAAGTTTCCCTGTCACAGACCCTGAGCCCAGCCTGGCTGAGCCCACGCAGGGCGCTGGGTCTGTGTGAGAGCCCAGCCAGGAGTGAACAAACCTGAAACAGAGACCTAACTCTGGAATTGTAACACAATTAAAAAAAAAAAAGCCAGCCAAGAGTTTTACCAGCACCTGAGCTCTTCATTTCCAGGAGAATGGGACCATTTTCCTGAGTCATCACCTGATCCTTGGGGTCACTGCACCGGCTGAAAGGGGAGCCCTGAAAGGGGAGCACGGTTAAGAGAAGGCTTCTGAGAGAGGTGAAAATCCTCATGCTTGTCCTTTGTTGCTTTTTCTAGCATGTGACAAAAAAAAAAGTCCACATTTCTTGTACTCCTGGCACAGATTAGGCACCTAATCCTTGACTTCATTAACCCCTTCTCTTCCATTTTGGATGGGTACTAATACTGACAGCTTCTGACACAGCACTGCTGAGGGACATCCAGGGCTGCTCAGGAAATTCCAGAATGATCACTCAGAGCCTTCAGAACCATCTCTCAGCAGCTGCCCCCCCCTCCAGACACCCTTCTTCAGGGGGATTCAGAAGACTCAAGTAAAAAACCCTCAAGGGAATACATTCCCTGTGTATCTACCAAGAGAAACGAGACACGAGGCAGGCAGGCAGCTAAAGAGGTGCAGACATTCCATCTGCTCCGAATTCCAGCTGCTCCCACTCTCCTCCAGGAGCCAGATGTGTCACACAACAAAAGCCAACCTGGGGGCAGTACCACCCAAGGTGCCCCCATGTCATTACACAGCTGAAAATAAACTGAACTAAAGCCAGTTTTAGTTTATTCCAAGTCCTCTGGATACACTAACTGAAAATAAGTTGAATTAAAACTAGTTTTAACTTATTCCAAGTCCTCTGGAACTGGCAAATGCTGTATGAATGAGTTCCTGTTTTATCTTGATCATGCAAGACCAAACACCACGACTTTCCTGCTGCAGGTCAATACCCCCCTCCTCCTGCCTCTCACCCCCGTGCTGAGGAGCAGTAACACAGCCCTGAGCCCCCCAAGGCTCTGCTGCCAGGGCTGAGAACTGACTCTGGCACCTGAACTCCTCTCCAGCTCGGCTCCCTGGAGCCTGAAACCCCCTTTGACCAGACCAGCACAAGAGGCAGCTCCTGAAGACAAACATCACCCACTCCAGCACTCCCCCTCAGCAAGCCCAGGGGCTTTTCCTGCAGCGAGCAGAGATGCTTGAGTCATTCTAAACAGTTCCATCAGCACAAAAACGTGGAGTCAGGCTGCAGAGATGGCACAAGAATTCAAGCCAGCAGCTCTCAAAAAAAAGCCACGAGCAATGAGGATTTTTTTTGCAGGCAGAATGTAATTAGTGACACTGCTGGAATCCAGCCAGCGACAATCAATGGATTAAAGGATGCTCCAAGTGTTGTGATAGTTATTAATTTCAAATTTAAATCAGGGGATTAATATGGGATATTCCTTCATGCTGCAGCTGTGTGGAGAAAAATAAAGATATTAATATTGTACATTCATAATGAGACAGAGTATGCCCCCAACAAACATCAAAAATTACACTTAAGACCTGCTCATAAGACCCCCCAGCTCAGACTCCAGCATGGAGGGAGGGGTGGCACTTTGGGAAAGGGCACTGGAGAGGGCATTTCCACAGAATGCAGAGACTCTGCCTGTGCACTGCTCTTCGTGGAATTTTTCAATGCTATTTTCCTAATATTCTCATTACCTCTAATAGCCAGATATGGACTGCACCTCTTATATTTAGTAGCTGAAAAATAGGCCAGATTGTAGGATTTTTGGGGTGTAGCTTTTACTGTAAATCGAACACACTGTGCAGGAGAAAGGGCTGCCCACAGCCCATGGCTTTAGCACAGATGAGACAGAAAAGCTGATAACGAGAGCCTCAAGCTGGAAAAAAGTCACGATGCACATCAGCTCCCCTGAAGCCTCACTCAGTTATTTCACACGAGTGATTTGGAACAGAAGAAGTGCAAAGCAGCTCTGCTGCAGGGACAGGGTGCAACAGAGCCCTCCAGAGGCGTTTGGGAAGGACAAAGAAAGCACAAAACTTGCAGCAGAGTGTTGTTCATCTTCTCTTTTCTTTCCTCTCCTCTCCGGTGCAGTGACATCAGCATCCCGGGGTGCTCCTCACCTCAGCTCCAGCTCCACCTGGGCAGCACCCCAGCCCCGGGACCCCCACCCCCCGAGGGCAGGGAGGGGAGGCAGCCCAACAATGTGCAGCACTTCTAGGGCAGTATACTTGCTGATTGCTTCCTTGACCATTGCTCACAACAACCAGCTAAGACACTGCCAAAGAAACACTCACAGCTGGCATCTCACGGGGGGGAGCTGGGGCAGGGGGTGAAATCCTCCTCTCTTCTCGTTCGAAGAAGGTCAGAGCCTGGGGACAAACCAAGAGTCAGGGAAGCAACTGCAGCAGCACTGAAGGAAAAGCTTTCAAGGGAGAAGAGGCTCAGACTCATAAATCAACAGTTATCCTGTCCCTTACCCCCAAATCTTGGTTAGGGCCTCTAAAAGTTACCAATATTAACAAGATAAACACAGCTGACTTGTCTATAATCCACGTTTATCTCATCGAGCTCCCAAGTTCCCACAGCACCATTCAGGCAAGACAGTGGAGCAATAAAGTGTTTCCAAATGCTGAAGAGTTTAAGACACAAACCTGTTTAAACTGCTGGTGTGTTCACTGCACAGCTCTGCTCTGGGGGCACACATGCTGGACAGAAGGAGAATTCACTGGGAGCACAAAGGAGAAAGGCACCAATACTCACTTGTGCCAAAGGCAGTGGACTTTGCTGCTGTACATTGGAACAGCCTGGGGTACACAAAGGATGGGGTTATCCAGCATTCCTGCAGCCCTCAGTTCCTGGAAACACATGAACAGGTGAGAAGACAACCTTCAGGACAAAGAACTCCCCAGCTCTTGCCCCACAGCCTCAGGAGCAGGGGATTGCCCGAGGGCCTCTTGTGCAACACCCTAGTGCAAAGGTGCTGCCCAGGAGGAGCCCCGTGGCTTTCACCAGCCTCTGATTCCTGCCAGGGATCCACTGGCAACGCCACACCTGTGGATTCTGAGACATCTAAGCCTCCATTCCCCCTCCCAATGCGCCAGGTTTTGAATTCCAAAACCTCCAGAATCTGGTTTGTGTTTGGAAGGCAAGACAGAATGAGCTGAGACTTTCGGTTCTTTTTTACTCTCACCCTGTTTCGCTCACAGTGAAATTGTATCTCCTCTTCCAACAGGTGACCAGAACCCTGCCATCCTGCAGAGAAAGGGGTGAGCACCAGCTGAAAGGCGAGAGGGGGGTGTTAAACCCCAAACTCCTGGCTCCCACCGAGTCCCCAGCATGGTCAGCATTTGGGAGCAGATGTTTTTGCAGAAGACATACCGTGATTCAAGACAGAAACGCTGGGTTTCCTGCCAGGATCACAGCAAAGTTCCGTGGCTTCTCTGGCACAGGATGGCAGTGCAGGTGGTGGGGACAGCTCCTGCCCTCGGTCTGACATCCCCGGGGGCAGACAAAGGTGACACCAAGTGCTGCAAGTGCCCACCCAACCAGCCAGGACAGCAGAGAGCAGCGACACCCACCAGGCACTGCGAGGGCAGAGCAAGGGCTCCATTCCCAGGAGACTGCACCAAGTAATTAAAAAATCCCCTCTTGACTGCAACCTTTTCACCCTGAGGAAAAAAGCAAACAATTCCAAACCATCAGAGTCAAGACCTGACAGCAGCACCTACCTGCCTGTCCTGCACACATGTCCCACGTGTTTAAACAATGACCTCATCATCCCTCCAACATTTCCCACCAGGATCAGGACAAACCAGACTATCTCAAAGGCAATTAACAGGTCAGGGACAAGCACAGCCATAGGAGAGCAAAACAATCTGGTACAGAAGAGGAAGATCCTGCTTTATCTTTCCTCCTCCTCGGGGGACAGACGAGGCTGCAGAATTGCTGTTTTGGGAAATGTAAAACTTCCCTTTGAGCCACTAAAAACTAAGCATGACAGGGCCAGGGAATGATGTTTTGGGGAACATCTTTGCAGCAGGATAACCATCCTGCTTTTAATTTTTCAAATCATTTTAGCTCCCCTCTGCTGCTCGCTACTTATAAGAATCCCTAATGGTTTAAGAAAGGAGGAAACAAATTCACAAGCACAGTTTAAAGAGGTGCCCCTCAAAGTTTACATGGTCATGCACATTTAGTTGAATTTTCCATTTAAGGGCTCAGTTTGCTCCCCAATTTTCCCTTTAGAGAAAAGATAACACATGATCTGTTTCACTTCACGTTGACTGTTGGGGTGCTTTACCTGGAGAGAGCACAGTGATTACACCCAGCCTGCACAAACCACACCAACTCACCCCCAGCTGCTGGAGTAGGGGGCTGGATGCCAGCTCCTGCTAAATCTCCCTGTAGGGGTGACAAAGCAGCAGGAAAAAGCTGCTTGATGGATCACATAACAGTGCAGGGAATTAGCCTATGAAGAAATCATCGCCATAAAACAACAAGCTGAGGGGTGTGGAAGGTGGAAATACTCTCCTGTTACAGAAATTCTGCATTCCAAGAAAGGTAAAAGGTGCTGTCAGGTAAGATCTGCAGCAATCACTTTGTCAGCACAGAAATATGTGACACCACAAGCTTCATTTAATCCAGCACATTTGTTTCAGCTCATTCCCAGCGTTGTGTCTTCCTCCTCTTGTCAACAAGTGGAGTTTTACACTCTGACCAACCCAGTCACAAGCCCTGCGCTGGGAACTGAAGAATTGCACAGTTTCACTAAAGATTTGAGCAACTCCCACTGAAAACCTGATGTAAACAGATCCTCTGCCTCTGGAAGGTTCAAATAATTCCTGCTGTAAGGCAAAACAAAGCTGAATTTTCATCTGTGAAATGTTTGGGTGAAACCCAGCGAGAGGAGAAAGTCTGAGTGAAAAAGACAAAGCGACAGTTTTTACACCTCAGAAAGATTTGGGTTGAAATCAGCTCCTTCAACTGCCTGTTTTAAACCAGACTGACTTCACAACTGCACCAGGATGCTCAGGGTCTTTTATTCAGGCTGTTCTAACCAAGCCTTTCTAGTTCTAAGCCGTGGAATTAGAAGTGATGTCTAAACCGGGTCCAATACTGCCATCGCAGAGAAAAAATCAGCCTAAACCTAAACAGTTCCACAATTCCAGACCAAACAACTCGTGGTGGTTGCAGAATCAGAACTAATTCTCTCCTTTTCCCCAAAGATATCAATCTGTCCTGTTGTGAACCTTCAGGTAGGAGAGGGAAGGGCCTCGCTTCTCCAAAAACTCTCAGCTTCCCTGACTTTAAACCTTTTAGACAGGCTTCCCTTTTTAAGCTAAGAACACATTTGATAAATTCTGCCTTTGGTTTGACACAAATCCTACAATATGTAGGTCCTGAGTTTCAGGTTAGTCTCCCCAAAAGTTTTCAGGCTAGTGCTGTATTAGCCCACCTGCTGCTGCAGCTCCTGCCATATCCCACCAAGCCACCCAGAAAATGGTTCTGGGCTTTCACTCTTGGCAATGCTTATTAATCACTGTTATTATTGTATTTTTCCCCATTGCTTTCTTCTCCTCCAAACTCCCCACAGCATCCTAATTCCCCAAATACAAAGCGCCAGCTTAACAACTCCTGTTTGCCTTTCTTTAATTAATCACAGGGCAGAAACTTCCCTTAAGAGATGAATTGACGCTCCCCAGAGAGGAGAGAGATTTACCAGTTCCCTCCAGGGCTGTGGCAGGAGCTGATCCAGCCGGCAGCGGTCCCCGAGCTCCATCAGGGGATCCCACCTCGGTGCTGCCCGGCTGACCCGGGGCTCCGGGAGCTGCGGGCACCTGCCCGGGACTCACCCACGGCAGCCCCGCTCCGTTCCGCCGCTCCGGCGGGGCTGCGGCTCCTCCCAGCGCTGCCCCCACCCCCGGGCCGGGCTGGGCTGGGAAATGGGGCAGCACCTTCACCCTGAGCAGCTGAGATCGGGGCAATGGGGCAGGAGCTGAGATGGGCGCAATGGGGCAGCAGCTTTGCCCCAAGCCCCAAGCAGCTGAGATCGGGGCAGAAACGAGAGGGGCACAGCCAGAACGAGCAGCTGCTTTCAGTGAAACACAGCAAAACAGGCAAAAGTCGCACTAAAGCAAGGGAAGAGTCCTGCGAGACTGGCCAGCAGTTCTGCCTGCAGGACAGCTGCAGCCCAAGGCCAGCTGATGGTCAGCCGGTCACTCAGCTCAGAGGGCACGGCCACTCGGGCTCCCTGCGGGTAAAAAGGCAGCAGCGGTTTGGAGCCCTGGGCTCATACTGCTGGTGGAAGCTCCCAGGAGCTTCTCTCCACAAACTTTCCTGCACTCTCTGCTGTAACAGGGAACATTCAGGAAGGATTTCAGGTTCTTGCAACACCCAGGATCTGCAGGACAGATTTGGGTTTTGTCACTCAATCCCCTACTCCAGGAAATGCAGACACCAAAGTTCCATAAAACACCGTACAGCTGAGGATACTACGAAGAAAACCTAAAGCAGGAGTACCCTCCCACCCTTTAAAAGGCTCGTATTAAAAATCCATCTCATCTCACCCGAGTGAATCCTCATTTGGGATCTCACTGGGCCTGGCTAACATCACTGGCTTAAGCAATATTAAATCCCCACATCAAAACAAGCTGAAGCCACAGAATCAATCCACGCATCACTCACTGAATTTCTCCACGTTCTGTGCAGGGAGAAAGAGAGTCACACAGACCTAGACCTAGACCTGGGCCTTCTTCCACAGAAAGGTTAAACAGTTCATTCTTTGCCAGATTCAGTGCAACTTCTTCCTTTCTTTTAGATTTAATTTTTCTTTTTACATGAAGACAAGCAAAAAAAGCCCTTTGCTTTCCACATTCCATGAAATTCTGTTCTTCCCCTTGCCGTAACAATGAGTAACAGAGCTTTCATCACCTTTTTCCACCCTCTCCTCTCCCAAATGGGATCGGAGATGTCCAGCAGCAACATCCTAAGCTTTGCCTGCAAGGTTTTCAGAGCAGCCCTGTCTTGGTGACCACCGGAGCACCTTTGTGTCACCCAGAATGTATTTCACACTTTAGTGCATGAACTTGGTGCATGTTCTCTTCCCTTTACACCATTCCCTGCCTGTATCTTATCTAACTTAGATAAAACTCACAGACTGAACCCAAAGGTTCGAGCAGAAGCCAAAACCCTCTGCTGAAGCTGCTCTTGGTCACTTGTCACACACCACCAACCCCAGCTCTGCCCGTGCTGCACCTGGAGAAGGTCTTTGGGGAGCTGTCGTTCTGGAGCTCCCACCACCAGCTCCCAGCTCCACCAGCTCCCAGTCAGAGCTGTTGGTGGCTGTGCAGACACGGCCCAGACATCGTCACCCTGCAGCCCCGGGCTCAGCAGCACAGCCCGGTGCCAGCCCCAGCCGCGCCTGCGGGGATGCTCCTGGAAGCAAAGCTGCCCCTGCTCGCTGCCAGCTGCGCTCTGCAGAGCCAGGACAACCTGGGGACACCAGCCTGAGGGACTCTGCTGATTCAGGAGCTCGGGAGCAGCCTGGGCAGAGTCCAGGCCACTGCAGCCAGGGAGGACCGGCAGAGCCCTGACTCATAAACCCAGCACTGCGCCGCGGCAGGCAGAGACCGGCAGCCAGCAGGGCTGTCAGGAGCCAGGCAGGGCTGTAAGGAGCCAGGCAGGGCTCTCGGGAGCCAGGCAGGGCTGTAAGGAGCCAGGCAGGGCTCTCAGGATCCCACCCCTGCTCCAGCGTGTCAGCCCAAACAGGAACCTGGGGGTTACAGCTGAGGTGGGCCTGGAAAAACAAGTTTGTCCAACTCCAGAAGTTCCTGACCTGGCCCCCCAGATCAGTCTCCTGGGACAGGGGATGCTGCCACGCTGATCCATAGCAGAGATTTTACTCTCACAGCACCTTTTAAAACTTTTTAAACTCAAGCTCTTCCTTCATCAGGACATTGAGGGATCTTTAGAGAACCTCCTGGACATGCCTGTCTCCTTTCTTCCACGGCCAGACCCACCTATCTGTACATTTGTTACTCTCAGGTGCTCCCCACATCTTCCTCCCCAGCCTGGCCTGGGCTACACCTCCCTAGAAAGGACCATCACTGCTGGAAGATGCATTTATCAGTTCCCCAGGGGTGCACTGCAACATCTCAGACAAGGAAATAGTCCTGCACCCCTTGATTCCCCTATAGAGGTACAGCAGCAGACTTACATCACCAGGGAACGGCTACAGGAAGGCTCCACAGAAAAGATTCCAGCTCCATTTTCAGAAGTATAAATTTTTTAACTCTAATTCCTCTTGCCAAAGCCTTCTCTTGTCCCCTGGGTGAAGGATTTTTTTTCCAGGGAGAAGGTTGCTCCAGACAGGCTGGGCATAGGTTGAATGCCTGGTCACTTCTCCTACAATGTATTCAAATGAAAACAAAAAGAAATATATAAAACTGAAGGCTGAATTAGATCCCCACTCTTGTATAAGCCCCTTCAGCTGAGTCTCTCTTTGGAAACAAAACAATGGCTCATGTGTTATTAACTTCTCTCCATTTGCATTAAGAAATGATCTGTACCAGTTACTGGAAGATTACTGGTGTTTTACCTTCAAAATACAAGGAAACACAGACTTGCCTATAAAATGGACTAACAAGTTTCATTGTACACTCAAAATTCTCTTTTTTTGTTTTTCTTTTTTTGCCTCGGATTTCTAAAGTTGCTTCAAATAGATCAGTTAACTTCCTCGGGGGACAAAACACAACGTGAGATGACAAGACAGAGGGTGGTCACCAGAGCTGCCTGTCTGCAGCATCCTTGGGCCACGTGCCCTGGGAGGGAAGGAAAAAAGGAGCCTCGTTATTTAAGAATCCTTTGCCCCTCTGATCTACCAACATGAACGAAAAAAACCACCTTACAGCACTTAAAAATTACTAAGCCAAAACCAATCAACCAAACTCACCCCCTGTAGGTGGAAACTCCAGAACACCCTGGCATATACACAGCTAATAAAATATCAAGCTGACTGTACGGATGAGAGGTAGGCTGCTCACAAATGAATATATTTTATATCAGACATATAAAGCATGGGTGGGCCTGTCTCCAAAATAAAGGCAAAACAGAGCTTTCCTCCCCCGTATGAGCATTTGAGCTGTGTTATTTATCCCTTCCATCACGAAGGGAGTGTGGAGGCAAGACACCGAGGCAGGTAACAGCGCTGGAAACAGGATGGGGAGCACAGTTTGTGCCAAGTGCGGCAGGAGAGGGGAGCAGCTGCCAGCTCCGTACAAAGAATGCAGCACTCAGCTCTGTGTTCCCTGTGTAAACGCTTGACAGGACAATGCATCACGGAGAGCCTAATTCCACATCAATCCAGGTGCCTTGTCCCAGGCAGCTCCTCAGGATCCCTCGCTGCTCCCGGGCTCGGGAGCGCCCGGCTCTGCCTGCGCGGCTCCGGCACGCTCGGGGTGAGCGCCCAGCTGCGTCCCGGGATCCCCCCAAAACCGGGCCAGCACCCCCAAACCCAATGTGCATTTTTGTATGAGGGGCTTGAAGGAAAAGGGCTACAGAAGAGGCAAGGAAATAAAAGGAAAAGGAAACCCCGACACGACAGAGGCGCAGGGGCAGCCCCTGTGATGTTCTCCGCGATTGCAGAGCTCTGAGAGCCCCCCCGGGTTTAGAGACCACCAGCAGCCCCCCCCAGCCCCCGGCACGGACAGGCTCTGCCAGAAGGCGCAGGGAGTGCAGGACATCGGGGCATCGGCGGGCAGGAGAGCGAGCACGGACGGCGCTTACCTGGGGCACGGAGAGGGCACGGGGAGGGCACGGGGAGGGCACGGGGCTCAGCTCCGGTGCCGGGAGAGCCTCCAGAGCGGCCGCAGA
>VWZW01003074.1:1670580-1683644 GCA_013397115.1 Edolisoma coerulescens | reverse complement strand
CCCGGCCCTCCCGGGGCTCCAGCGCCGGGTGCGGGGACGGCGGGTCCGGGTCCCTCCCGGCGCTCGGCGCTGTGACCCCGCTGTCACTGGTGAGCTCCTCCTGTCCCGGGTGAGCTCCTCCTGTCCCTCGTGGGCTCCTCCTGTCACCCGTGGGCTCCTCCTGTCACTGGTCAGCTCCTCCTGTCACCCGTGAGCTCCTCCTGTTACTGGTGAGCTCCTCCTGTCGCTCGTGGGCTCCTCCTGTCACCCGTGGGCTCCTCCTGTTACTGGTGAGCTCCTCCTGGCACCCGTGGGCTCCTCCTGGCACTGGTGAGCTCCTCCTGGCACCCGTGGGCTCCTCCCACGGGTTCCGTGCGCTGCCCACGCGCTGGGGTGATTTTCTCAGGGTCCCCCTGTCCTGCTTCTCCAGGGCTTTGGAAGCGGCTGCTGTCACGACGCTGGGGCCAGAGCACGCGGAGCGAGGCTGAGTCAGAGCCAGAAGGGCCAAACACGAATTCCTGCGTCTCCCAGCTTGCTTTTAATGTGAGTCTCCTCATTAAGCCTCCGACTTCTCCAGAAGCTGATGGTGAGGTCATTGCTGCCCTAGTGTTTGCATATGCAGAAGAGCAGTAGGGTTTGCCCAGTTCCCAGAGAATCTCAGAACCCTTTCCTTCGTGTGTTACCTGTGCAGAGCCTGGTGTTCAATCACAGAATATCCTCAGCTGGAAGGGACCCACGGGGATCATCAAAGTCCAGCTCTTTTGGCTGTGCATCTGGTAATTATTTTTCAGTGGGGATGCAACAGTAACAAAAAATAGCTTTTGCGTTTTTTCCATAAAGACCTGAAATGAGCTCCTGTCAGCCTGGAGCTCCAGTGGCTGTGCAAGGGAATGCACAGCCCAACTGCTGGGCTAAGCTCTTATGTGTTTTATGTGGATCAGGCCCAGGAGTCTTTTCCTGAAGCCTGACAGAGTAACTCTGTTCTGGCTGGCTGGGGGATTTTTGGAGTATTATTTTTTAATGTGAACAGTGGTGATTCGCTGATAGGAAGGCAGTGAACAAACACTGCTGGGTTTACTGAGCTGATTCTGTGCAGTGTAGCTCAATATTTTGCAATTGGGAGGGTTGTGAAACTGGCTTTCGTTGGTTTGGGAATACACGTGACTGTGGCTGAATCTGCCAGGAAGTCCCGTGGCTAATTCCCTGTTTTCCGTGGGTCTGGAGCAGCACGGCCCACCCAGACCCTTCCCGTTCCTCAGGGGTACCTGCTCCTGGCTGCAGCACAGCAGGGGCTGCCGGGGTGCAGCGGGCAGTGTGTCAGATCCCTCTGGTTCCTGGAACAAAGGTTGCTCAAGAAGTGTAAATATCACTTTATTGCACCGAGAAACTTTGTCATCTGTGTTACAACCCCAGGGCAGGGGGAGGGAAGCCAAAGAATCGTTTGTGCTGCAGGCAGAACCTCAGGAGCCACACTTGTGCCCCTTTGCAGCGCTGCTGGCTGGGTGCCTTCAGTGGGTCCGTGGGGCTCAAATAGGGCAGAAAGAAGGGAGGGAGGGGGGACAGCCACGACAGAGGGCTGGAGAGATGAGTTAAACTCACAGACTGCATTACACCTTGTTGTAGCTCTCTGGGAGCAGGAATTACCACACGTGCCCGTGTTCCACCTGCTCACAAACAGCAGCCAAAGGCTTGAGCACAGCCAGTGGGGCTGTACTGGGAGCTGGGCTGTGCTGGGACGTCGCTGGCTCAGGCACATTTGCTTTTTCCTCTGTTGTAATTGGGTCTTTCCTCCCATTTCCCAGGACGGGAACAAGCTGCCTTATCTGTCCTGCTCACCCCACCATCGATCAGAGAGGTCACAGGAGGAGGGAGGTCTGCGTCAGGAGAGGCTGTGCAGGAGAAGGATTTCCAGCTGCTTTTGCCACCGTGGTCTCTAAAGCTCCTGTGTTGCAGGTGAGTCTGCTGGAGAGAGAAACACAAGACTTCTACAGACCAGTTCAAGCTGCAGACAGGGAGAGATGTCCAGATGTTCCTTGTAATTATTTAGTTATTCTCATTTATTGACCAGAGCTCAAAGTTTTTAAAGAAGTTGATAATCTTGTGTGCTATGAAGGCTCTGCTCTGACTAAACACAGCTTCAGAAAATGAAATGAAGGGAAGGAGGTAGCCAGTGTGAGAGCTGCTGAAGTGATTCCTGCTGTAATGAGAACAGCACGGTGGTTTAGTCACCCCTGCAGGAGTGACTAAACCTCTGCTCAGTGACCTTACATCTCCTGAGCTGCAGAGTCATTGCTGTGTTTCTCGGTGTAAGCGCTAAATGTGTCTTTTCTCTTAAAAACAACTTTATTTTGAATAAGTAAGCGTGAGCAAAGGGACCTTTTGTCCTGGCTGCAGTGGTTTGAAGCACTGAGTGGAGAAGGCCAGACCAGGACCTGCTCTTCAGTGCTGGAGGTTGCAGGAGGCAGAACACAAACCCCAGGCTGTCACCTGGCCACAGCCACAGCGAGGCAGCACCTAGAGTGGCTCACATCAATCTGAGGACTAAACTTCTTCTCCAGAGTTGTTTTATCACACCAGTCTCCCAGGAGCCATTAGAACCCAGTTCAGTGGTGGTGCACATGAGCCATTAAGTGAAAGAAGAAGAGCCTGGGACTGCCAGTGGTCGTGTTTGTCCCTGAGCTGCTCTGACAATATTGACATGAAGCCATGCCAAGACAGCACAGCACTGAGCAAAGTCCCAAGCAGGACGCTGGAAGCAGGATCCAGTGTGCAGGCACGTGTGCCCGGGGTGCAGGCACGTGTGTTCCTTTGTGGCCAGCTCAGATCTGTATGAAAGCGGGTTTCAGGTTCCCAGTGCCAAGGCAGTGCCCGTGCTGCCCAAAGACCTTCAGCACACGCTGCCTCCTTCCACTTCTGGTGCAGAAGGAGGCTGCAGCCTTGTCAAGAACCCAAATTACTGCCTTGAGTCAGGTCCAGGAGGGCAGGAGAGGCTGTTGGCTGGAGGATCCAGGCAGAAGCCCCTGGCTCTTCAGCCAGGGGAAAGCAGGTGCCTTGTGTTGTGTTTTGCAGTGCTACAACATGGGTTGATTTTGGTTTTCATTCCTGATCTCCAGTGTTCCTGGCTCTGCCTCCTCTCCCCAAGATGCTGGGAAGGGTCCTGTGCACGGTGCTGTTCGTGGGAGCCTTCCCATCCCCGGCTGAAGCATCCCAGGGCCACATCTCCGTGATCCTGCTGGGAGCCACAGGCGATCTGGCCAAGAAGTATTTGTGGCAGGGTCTGTTCCAGCTCTACATGGACCAAGTGAGCAGTGGCCACAGCTTCACATTCCATGGGGCTGCCCTGGCAGCGCTGGAGCCCGGGCAGAGGCTGATGTTTGACGTGCTGAAGAAGCTGTCCTGTCCCCCAGACGAGGCTCCCAACAGGTGTGCTGTGCTCAAGGACCAGTTCCTGAAGCTGAGCCAGTACCACCAGCTAAAGACTGCCGAAAACTACACAGCTCTGAGCAGGGAGATTGAGACCCTGCTTCGCCAGGAGGGGCTGAAGGAGGCTGGGAGGATCTTCTACTTCTCAGTGCCCCCGTTTGCCTACACGGAGATCGCCCGGCACATCAGCAGCAGCTGCCGGCCCCCTGCCGGGGCCTGGCTGCGCGTGGTGCTGGAGAAGCCCTTTGGCCACGACCTGCAGTCGGCCCAGCAGCTGGCCACAGAGCTGGCAGGCGTCTTCAGGGAGGAGGAGATGTACCGGGTGGACCATTACCTGGGCAAGCAGGTGAGCAGTGCACAGCCCCTGCCAGGCTGAGGGGCTCCGTGCCTGGGAGACTCTTGGGGGTCAGTTCTGCAGCTGATGAGTGTTGTTCCCCTCCCAAATCCAGGCAGAGCCTCTCGGTGTGATGCAGAGCCTCCATTTGCTCCTGGACTCCTGTCCTGTTTCTCTGTCCTGTGCTGCTGTCCCTCCTCTGAGAGAGCAGAGGGGACGTGCAGACCAGAGCAGGGCTTCCTCCTGCTGGAGTGGTGAGGGTCCCCTCTGCAGAGCAGGGCTGGGCTGTAGGGCTGGGCTCTGTGCCTGGAGCAGAGATGCAGAGCTCCTCTGGTGTCCTGCCCAAGGTCAGGGCTTTGGTTTCGCTGAGTGAGCAGCACCTGTCCTCTCCCAGCTCCACATCTCATTACACACAGGGCTCTGCTTAGCCACAGCTTCTGGAAGCACGCCTTCATTTGATCTGATAAGGAGCTGATGGGATGGTAGTGCTGTGGGATGCTTAGGGGAAGGTTTCCTCCTGCCCTGCGCTCCCCTCCGGGCTGGGAGGATTGTCTGCTGCAGGCACAGCTCGGGATGAGGAGCTGCACTGCCCCAGAGGGACCGTGTTCAAGGACATGCCACCCTTGTGTCACACGAGTGTGATGCCACACTTTAAGGCAGCCTGTTCCAGCCACGGCACTGGACAGGTTTTACTCAGAAGTTGCATGTCCAGCTTCAAGGAGAGCATCTCCACTAAAGGGGGATTTCTTCTGGTTTGTTTTTGGGGGTTTATTTTGTGTCCCCAAAAGAGCAGATGGCTTTAGTGGTGTAAGCACCTGAACTGGTGTGTTTCAGCACTTTGGAACCTTGCATTAGTTGCAGGATGGTCTGACTCAGCCCTTTGTCCTCTGACAGATAGAAACTGAGTGCTCTGCAGTTTGTAGTTCAGCCTTTTCACCTGAAACCACAAAATGCCTCAGAAAGACCTTTAATGTCTGCTCTGGACAGTCACTGTGACCCCACTGTGCATCACCACGGGCTCTCCTGCTGCTCTTCTCTTCTCTGACCCACTCTGCTCTGCTGCTTGTCTGCTGGCTGGGGCAGTGAGGCAGAGGCACTGTGGGAATCTGCTGAGTTTTTATTGGGTCTTTGATTTTTTTCCCTTCACAGGCTGTAGCCCATATCCTGCCTTTTCGGGATCAGAACCGACAGTTTCTGGACCCAATTTGGAACCAACATCACGTGGAAAGAGTGGAGGTTGTCTTGAAGGAGACTGTGGATGCTAAAGGTTGGTGAGGCGAGTGTGCAGAGCGTGCAGGGTGAGTGAATGAGAAGGAGAACTGGCAGGTTCGTTAATTATAGGGAGGTGGCCCTTGAGGTGGTGCTGGTACAGAAATAAAAAAGGAGCAGGTGAAGGGTGTGTTGCTCCCTGGAAGCAGAGAGGGACTGCCCTGCACTTCCCGTGCTGAACACCAACCTCCAGGTAGTGTTTTGCTGCCTCTGAGAAAAAAATCCCTTTGCAGTTCCTCTGGGAGCAGGGGCAGAACCCCCCACCTTTTTCTGCTGCAGAGCTCTGGGGGCATTGCTGGCCTTTCTATCCTAATTCTTGGTAAACAGCACTAGATTTGGAATTGCTGAAGTCTAAGGCCACTTCAGCTCAGTGCAGCAGTAATCTGGTTGTTGTAACAACAACCCCTTGTGTCGCTGTCCTGTCAGACACCAGGCTCACCCCGGGTGTGGCTTTGTGCTGTTCTCTGGGAGGTGCTCCTGCGTCTCCTGCCCGGATGTTTCTGGTGCCTGGGTCAGTCTGGGTTTGTCTGCCTGGTTCTTTCCCTGCCTCTCTGTGGTAGGAAGAGCCCTGCAGAGACGGTCCCAGCCCGGAGTGGCAGCGTGGGTCTCCTGCTGAAGGACAGGGCTGCACTGGTGCCTGCAGTGCTGCAGCATCCCCTCTGCAGCGCTCAGCACGGCTCAGCCCGCAGCGCTTCGGGCTCGGCAGGGCCCTGGGCTCTGCACCGCCAGCATCGCTCCCCAATCCCTCCTTCCCTCCCTCAGCCACCACCAGCTCAATTAATGCAGTTTTGTCCAACTTGGAGAAGTCTTGGGTTCGGCAGCCCAGAGCTTACCTGAGCCTGCTGGTGGGAGAGGGATGCACTGCAGAGAGATTCGGGGAGAGCAGCGTTGTCTGTGCACAGCCCCAGCTGCTCCCTGTGCCCTCCCCTCTCTGAACAACTTTGTCATTTTTCATTTGATGTCTTCCTTCCTCTGTGCAGCTTCAGCTGGCAGCCTGGCTCCCAGCGAGTCTGCAGCATTGATTCCATTAATGAGCGTGCCTTTGGATTAGAGCAGGGGAGATAAATTGTCAGTCAGTAGGGGAAGCCTGTGGTCGTGATGCAGCCTGCTGCTGCTGACACACAGCCTTGAGTCACAGAAGTGCACTGTCCTCCTCCCACTACTCCCACCTGCATGAGAAGCCAGGCAGGGAAAGGGGAGCATGGCTTTGTGCATGAAATTTTGTCTCCCAAGGGCACAACTCAGCCAGAGCCCTCTGAGGACAGGAAAACCATCTAGTCCTGCTACAAGCAGTGACACCTTCCACTGGGACAGGTTGCCCAAAGCTCTGTCCGACCAGACCTTGAACACATCCAGTGGTGGGACATCCCCAGCTTCCCTGAGCTTGATTGCTTCAGGTTAATTGTTGGGTGGGGAGGAGAGGAGCTTGGAGCTTTGCTCTCCCTGGCACACCCCCATTACAATGCAGACAAGGGAGCCACATCAGCTGAGCAGCATTTTGCCTCCTCGCTGTGCCCAGGCCGCACCAGCTTCTACGAGCAGTACGGGGTCATCCGGGACGTGCTGCAGAACCACCTCACCGAGGCCCTCATGTTCCTGATCATGGAGCTCCCCGCCAACGTGAGCAGTGCCCAGGAGGTGGTGCAGCACAAGCTGCAGGCGTTCCAGTCGCTGTGGGGCCTGGAGAGGAGCAGCGCCGTGCTGGGGCAGTACCAGGCCTACGACAGCCAGGTGCAGGAGGAGCTGCAGGAGGCACAGGGCTATGTCAGCACCACGCCAACCTTTGCAGGTGAGAGTTTGGGCTGGGCCCGGGCGAGGGGAGCTGTCAGAGCTGAGGAGAGCAGGAGATGTGAGTCCTTGCATGCAGTACTGGCTCCAGGGCTCTGGACCTCACAGCTGACTCAGGGATGTGTCCAGCCATCCACTGACATGGTTTCTGGGAGCTGGACAGGATAACGCTGTTGTCATGTTAGTTAACTAATGATCCAGGATTTCTGGGAGCTGAGGAGGGAATGGGCAGGTGATGGGAACCCCCCAGGAGTGCCTGCTGCTCAGGTGTGGGGTGGTAGCTGGGATCTCTGTCGTTCCAGGAGTGCTGATCCGCAGCGACAGCCTGCGCTGGGAAGGGGTCCCCTTCCTCCTCACCTCGGGGAAGGCTCTGGATGAACGGGTGGGGTACGCCCGTGTCCTCTTCAAGAACAGGGCCTACTGCACTCAGAGTGGCGCTCTGAGGGATGCAGGGCACAGCCAGTGTAAGCCCAAGCAGATCATCTTCCACTTCGGGCACGGCGCGCTCAACACCCCTGCGGTGCTGGTGAGCAGGAACCTCTTCCAGCCTGTCATGCCCAAGGACAGTTGGAAAGAAGCAGAGGCTCGGCCAGACCTGCACGTCTTTGGACAGCCACTGTCTGATTTCTACGTGTACAGCCCTGTGAAAGAGAGAGATGCGTATTCTGTCCTCATCTCCCACATCTACCACGGCAGGAAGGATTTCTTCATCACCACGGAGAGCCTGCTGGCCTCCTGGGCCTTCTGGACACCTCTGCTGGACAGCACCTCCCGCCAGCCCCCGCGCCTCTACCCCGGGGGCGTGGAGAACCAGCACCTCCTGGACTTCGAAATGGTGAGTGGGGGAGTGGCGTTCGCCCTGGCAGAGCCCGCGCAGCTGCTGAGCCCCAGCGGGCAGATGCCGAGCGATTTCAGGGCAATCCAGTCCAAATTCCGGCAAAGTCCCCTGGTCTCGGCGTGGGCTGAGGACCTGGTTGCCCAGCTGGCGTCCGACATGGAGGAGGCAGCAGCGAGGAGCGTGGCTCGCTCGGGGCAGTTCCACCTGGCCCTGTCGGGCGGCTCCAGCCCCGTGGTGCTGTTCCAGCGGCTGGCGAGGCACCACTACGGCTTCCCCTGGCAGCACACCCACGTCTGGCTGGTGGACGAGCGCTGCGTGCCCCTGACCGACGGCGAGTCCAACTTCCTGGGGCTGCACAGGCACCTCCTGCAGCACGTCAGGGTGCCCTACTTCAACATCCACCCCATGCCCGTGCACCTCAACCGGCGCCTCTGCGTGGAGGAGGACGGGGGCGCCGAGCTCTACGCCAAGGACATCGTGGCCCTGGTGGCCAACGCCAGCTTCGACCTGGTGCTGCTGGGGGTGGGCACGGACGGGCACACGGCCTCGCTGTTCCCCCGCTCCGAGAACGGCCTGGAAGGGGCTCCCACCGTGGTGCTGACCGAGAGCCCTGTCAAACCGCACCAGAGGATGAGCCTCAGCCTGCCCCTCATCAACAGGGCCAGGCAGGTGTTCGTGCTGGTTCTGGGGAAGGGCAAGCACGACATCACCACCCTGCTCAGCAGAGTGGGCCACGAGCCCAGGAAGTGGCCGATCTCGGGCGTCAGCCCCAGCTCTGGCCAGCTGGTGTGGTACGTGGATTATGAAGCTCTGCTTGGGTGATGCCTTCGCAGTGTCCCTCCTGCCTTGTCTGCATGGCCTGGACAGCCTGGGTGTTCCTGCACAGTGTCCGTGTTCCTCTGCTGCCAGCAGCAGCTTCAGCCCTGACGCCTCCAGCCTTCCGGGAGGTCCTGCGGTGCCTCTGACATTTGAGCCTGGAGGGAGCTGGGCTCAGTGTCCAGGGCTCAGGAGGAGCCTAGAGCCCCGTGCAGCATTTCTGGCTCTGCTCTGGGTTCTGACCGAAACTTTGGACAGATGACCTCACCTCGAAGTGCCTCGGTTTTCCTGTCAGGCCTTTGTGCTTACTGGCATGTTAACTACCTCACAGGCATTACAGGAGACAGGTTAAATCAACTGCCTGCCAAATTATTTTAAATTTTACGTAATTCTCAGGCTAAAAGACAATAATAACACGTTCATCCCCTGCCCTGCTCAGTCTGGCTGGGCCAGAGTCGTTGTCTCAGGAAAATGATGGTTGCGTGCCCATGGATCTGTAACCCTGCCCGTGCAGCCCATCCTGGTGTGAGCCAGGCTCTGGCTGTGGCTGTGCTTTCCTGGGAGCACAGACACCCCTGGCTTTTGTGGCAGGTGGCCCCTCAATGCTGACCCTGATTTGCGAGCTCACTGCAGTCCTGAGCCTTTGCAAACCGTCCAGCAGCAGAGGCTGAGCCTGGGAGCAGTAATTAGCTGCGTTCATTAAGTGGATGGCTGACACCACGGGGGATGGGGAAGGAAGACAAACTGCTTTTTAGGCTGTTAAAATAATGGGGACAGGGTGAGGAGAATGGCAGCTCACAGAGCTGTTGTTTGCCAGCAGTGTAATAATTATTGAGGGAAGAGCTTGGTGCTCAGAGGAGTTGTTGGGTTTAGCTGGCAAAGAAATGTTTTCTTTAACTGTTTCATTCTCTGAAATGAACTTCTCTCTCCTCAGAACTGAAGCTTTCAGCATCATTTGGTGGCTTGTAAAGTTTCTGTGGGAGACAGCTTTGTAACCTGCCCACACGTCTGTCAGTGCTGCACACGCTGAGGGAGTCGCAGTGTTTGCAGGAGGTGGTGGTGCTGGTTGAACTCACGGACACTGACTTAGGAGGGAGGGAATTTTCTCTGTGCACAGCCCTTGGGCACGTGGGACTGGCAAATCCTCCTCTGACAGGACAACAAAGTGCTCGTGGGAATGTGCAGGAATGTGCAGAAATGTGTGGTTCTGCTGCTCACAGGGAGTGTTGGACACACCCAGTCCTGCCCAGAGACCCCACTCTCCCCTTCCTAATTCTCTGATTTTCACCTTCCCAGAACGCTGCCACGCTCAAGGGGTGTCCTCTGCTCCCAGGACATCCCCAAATGCTCCAGGGGGTTATTGACCTGCCTGAGCTGGGCAGCTTTGCCAGCTGCCATGGCTGGTGCCCCTCTTTGTGGGGTTTGGGGCTGTTTGCTCCGGGTGTGCCCTGGTCACGGGCAGGACTGACCCCCAGCCCCAGAGGGAGCAGGAGGAGGGTGAGCACTGCAGGCTCCCGTGGCCAGGAGTTCTCTGGAATAACCCTCTTTGTGGCTGAGTCTTGGCAAACACTGGCTCCAAAATCCACCACAGGGGCTGGAACAGCTGCGCAGAGCAAGGTGGTTTCGGTCTGGTACGTCCAGGAATTCAAACATCATTTCTTTTCTTTTTAAACAAAAATGTCCACGTTAACGTCATTCCAGTTCTTTTGTATTTGGTGTGAGGGAACAAGTTTTAATGAAAAATTGACCTGTGTGAGAGTAACTATATAGTTATGAATACCAGAGTTTATTCCTGTCTCACAGGGGACTGTGGCATTGGAGTTTTCTCTTTTTTGCACACTTTCTTGGTAATGGGTGGCTGGCACCTCTTGAAATAAACATTGAGAGGTTTATTTGCACTTTTGAGGAAGCACATGGCTTTTTTCTCAGGGAGCTACTGTCCTTTCCAGCTGAAAATAGGGTTTATTTGTGAAGTCTCTATCTAGTGGGTCACCCCCAAATTCATCCTAGATTTTATTAAAATCCATTAAAAGTTTCCCCATGTTTCCTTTGGTGAATAGATCTATCTGGGTTGTTTGGGGGATTTTTTAGAAGTGTATTTTTTTTTCCACACAGACAATTCCTGTTAAACTCTTCAATACTTAGCATTTGCTAAATGAAAACCAAATATTTTGGAGTATACAAAATTTATGACTGGAAAGAAAAAGACTGGATGGGAAGAAGGGTTAAATGAGCAACAAATCTGATGAGGAGGAATGGTAGCAATCCACTGGGCTGCAGGCCAAGGAAGCAGGGCTATTTTTATTTTGTAAAAGTTATTAATAGAAGGTGTGCACCTTCTTGAGAGCTTATATTAACCTTTCTTTGCAAAGGCAGCTCCATGGAGTGATTCTTACAGTCTGTTCTCCTGTAAGTGATTATTGATACCGATTTTTATTAACTTTTTTAATGTCAAGTGCATTCCTACAATTCGATTGTATGATTATTTATATGTCTTACAGAAAACCAACACTGGAAATAATTCATTTTTCACTTCAAGTTTTACAAATCAATTTGTAAAATCTTTTTTTCCCATGACTAAAGTTTTGTGATTCTTTTCATGTTGTTTAATGAATGAAGAATTATATTTATAAAAAATAAATAGTTTTTAACAAGAAGTGCCTTTTAATTTCTTCCAGAGATGGGTGGTCTTTCCCTGTCCTCCTGGTGAGTGAAGTTTTAGGGTTTTACTTGTGCAAAGTGGACGATGTCACTGCAGTATTAAATGTTCTCTCTGACTCTTGTATTTTTGGTGTCTCATCCAGACAAGGCCAGGACTTTTGAAAGCAAGGAGCAGCCAAAGCCCTTTTAAGGTGAGAAGATGGAATCACCCGATGCTGTGCAGGGTCCTGGAATGGCCAGCCCTCAGGACAGCCTCCCCTGATCCACATTTACTCCCTGAGTTGCGTTTCCATGGATACTGTCACCATAGTGCAGAGCTGCTTAATAACACAGAGTTTATAGCAGCACGTTTTTAACTCCAGCCCATCACTCTGTGAGCTGAGAGGGCGCAGCTGAGGTTCCAGCAGCACTCGGGCTGGCAGGGCCCTGTGCAAGGTGCCAGAGCCCAGTCCTGGCCTCCACTCCAGCTGACCCCAAGTGTTCCTGCCCAGACCCAAAGGAAAATCCCACCTGACGCCTCCATCCCGCAGAGAGAGCGGGCACAGCGTGCCTGGGGAAGGGGAGGAAGAGTGCAGCAGTTTCATCCCAGCGCCCCAGGGGAAGACTTTGTTTTCCTGGCAAGGGGAGGATGGGAGGATTTAAATCAGATGTTTTCTTGCTGCAGTCCTGCTGATTCACGAGTGCTGGTTTCCCTGGCTGCAGCTGAAAGGGCTCTGCCACCCACAGAGCTGGTTTTCAGTGGATTCTCGGGCTGCTGCTGCAGCAGGGCATTGGTGTAGTACCAAGGGTGGGGGGCTTTTCAGCAGCCAAACCCCCTCCAGATGTTCAGTAGTACCAGGATCAGTGAATGCCCCCCAAACGCAGGGAGCAGAGGTGGTAAAAGGAGCAAAACTTTCAGTGTCTTAACGCTTTTTTAAAACAATTTTTTTGGTGCTGTGCTCTGCTTCTGCTTTGTCCACAGCTCAGGGCAGTCCTTAGTAGGGTTTGCACCTCCAGATTCATTGCCTGCCTTAGCGGGGATGCGGTTTATTGCCTTCCTCTCCCCAAAAAAAGATGATTGAAAATGTGTCCATTGGCTAAAAAGGGGCAAGAGAGGAGAGGGAGTGGAGAGAGCGGAGAAGAGCCCGTGTCGGGCGCTGAGGTGACCCGAGCTGCGCTGGCCCCGGGGGCCGCAGCGATGCAGCAGCGGCTCTGCCCGGCTCTGCCCGGCTCTCACACTGCCCCCGAGCGCACGGATCTCCCGCAGGAGCCCTGTCCTGGTGCCGCTCCCTCCAGACACCGCCTCCCTTTCTCCCTGCCCGGGGCTCCCTTCCCGCGGGCATCTCCCGAGGCGCGGAGCGGCCCGGGGCTGCGCGGCTGCTGCTGGAATCTGAGCGCCGACACAAACTGCTCGCCAGGATCCTTGCTGAAGGTCCCAGGCTATTTCTAATCATGGTTCCGGCATTTTTTTCATGCTTTGCTTTTCTTGCGTGGGTAAGGAAAAGGGCTGGCAGCGTGTTCTGTGTGTTTGGAGGTTCGCTCACGGAGAGGAAGGCAGCGAGATCGGAGGAAGACGAGCTCAGAGCTCTGGGGCTGGAGTTGCAGCCGGTACCGAGTTTTGGATATTTGCCCACATGAAGAAGGGAAACCTGGAGTCAGATGCTGGGGAATAGGGCAGCTTGCCCTCAGGGAGAGGCAGGAAATGGGAGGAAGAGACCAAACACTCTGTGTGTGTCTGAGGTGGGCATATCCCATTGGGAATGTGCTTTGGGATGGACCTGACTGATGTTAAAAGGCTTAATTCGGGAAAAGCAAAACGTGCAGCAAGAGGGAGGGGAAAAACCCAAGGGCGACGAGGATCCATCCGTCTGGCTGCCTGGGTCCCGCATCACCCCGCAGCCTTCTCGGGAGGGAGCCGGTGGTGGCACAGCACCGCGCTGGGGCTCCCGTGCTGGGGGTCCCGTGCTGGGGGTCTCG
>VWZW01003074.1:1610026-1666116 GCA_013397115.1 Edolisoma coerulescens | reverse complement strand
CCGGCCGGCGTGGCCGTGTGCGGGTGTGGAGAGCAAACAGCGACAGTCGGGTCAGATAGCTCCGGCTCGTTAGGGCAGCGGGGGTGTTTGTTCGGGGTCTGTGGTTACCGCCGTGGTCTCCCGAGCTCACCTTACAAGGTCTGATTACTGTGTCTCTTTTCTTACTACATAAACCTTTGCGAATGCAACGGGGACTTATATAATCCTGCATCTGAAGGACCTGGACTGTTGTTGTAAGGTCAGTCGTGCTGTAGCCTCCTGCTGGACTATGCCGTGTTTTGTCCTCGTTCCCTGGCCGAAGTGGGCAGCCAGGGTGCCTGGTGGCTGCTGGTGGCCATGCCTGAATCAAAACCTGTGAATTGTCTGAGCCGTGGCTCAAGATAAGGAAGTTCACAAAATGACTGTAAAAACGGGAGTTGCTCCTTGGAGAAAGATCACCTCTTTTTTTTTTCTTTTTCCATGATAGCGATGCAGGATGGCTCTATGAACCTTTTGTCCCAGGAGTACTCTGTGTTTTTCCCAGCTCTCTAACATCTGATTTCTACACCAGATGCAGCACTGCAAAGCTCGGTAGCACAGACAGCTCAGTCTTGCTGGTCTAAGTTGGCTGCTGCATGACCAGGACCAAGCTGTGCAGAGCCTACAGTAGGAGAGGTCTGGCTGTAGGATGGTCAGAGGGGCTCTCCCAGCCTACAAGGAAGGATATTTCTGTGGTGAGTTAATAAGGGAGCAGCCGGGAATGCGATGGAGCCGTGCTGCTGTTCACAAAGTGAACGGCAGTGCCGGGAAGCACCGGAGTGGAGGAGCATCTTCCCCGACCCACCAGTGGGAGCTGCCCTGGCAGCGAGCCTGCCCCGCTGGCCCTGGCCAGGCTCTCGGTAGCTGTGGTGATGGATGCACAGAGCAGCAATTTACTCTTCTCCCCCCTTAAAGGCAGGGGATGGATTCCAGCAGTGTATTCCTTGGGGGATGTTGGGGTGTTGCAGTGCATCAGCAGCAGCTTTTGCAGCCTCTCTCCTCTGCTCTAGGGGTTACTGAAGTGCACTATAATGTGCTTTGGAGCTTGTTTGTAAACTTCTGCTGGGTTCTTCTGAGACGTGGGCTTGTGTTCCAGGAACTGGCCGGCTGACACGTGCTGCGTTTGTGTGCAGTCACTCACTGCTGCTGGATGTGGGGAATGGCCTCTGCTTGTTGCTCTCCTGTGTCTGGGTTGGTTTTTTTTCCCTGGCTCCTATTTCCTTTCCTCAGAAAAAGTGAAAGCAGTCTGCAAGGGCTGCTTGTCTTGTGAGGGCTAATTAAGAATTCATTAAGTTACTGGAATTAAAAATCTGTAGCTAATGAGCCAGTGAGGACACTCTGCCAGGGTTTGTGACTGAGTGCAGACAGTGCTGACAGATAATATTCCAAGTCACAATGTAGGTTTTGAAGAGTATAAGATGTGGAATGGAGTATGTTCTGTGGCTGTCTGAGGTTTGTGTCTCAGTCAAATTTCGTGGCTGATGCCCCTGCATACACTGGAATTGGCTCCTGGTGGGCTCTGAGAGGCCAGTGCAAGTGGTGGTTATAATTTTGGGCTTTAGTAAACTTGTGCTTACTGAGTCTGGAGTCGCCGAGGGCTTGTGTTGACAAGGGGTGAGGAACACCTGGTGTTGGCAGGGAGGATCAGTGAGGTGATTCCAGCTGGGCTGTGCTCATCCCTGTGTCCTGTGGCAGGAGCCTGTGCATGCATGGACTGGCAGAGCCGTGCAGCGTAAGAGCAGTGGAGGAAGAGCTGACTGGACCTGCACGAGCCACCCTGACCAGCTCTGCTTTGGTGTCAGCTTCCCAGAGCTGGTGTCTGTGGCTGCCTGTGCAGCTGCTGCCCTACTCCTTTGTGTTTCCAGGTGTGTGATGGATGTCATACCCATACCTTGCCAAGTCACAAGTCAGACACCAGCTGCTCTCAGACAAAGCTGTGTGATGCCTGCAGAATAAAAGTGAGTAAGTGTCTGGTACCAGACTGCAGTCACTGGGTTCCTCTGCTGGTGGCCTTTGCAGAGTGAGCTCATGTCAAGGTGTTGACTCATTTCCAGTTACTGCACTGCTCTGGGCAACAAAGAGACCTTCCCTTGAGTTACCCCTGTAAGTAACTGCTGTAGCTGCCTCTGTTTCCATAAACAATTGCTGGGGGAAGAGAGCAGTTGTCCTTAGCAAAGATGGGATATGTGCTACGGGTGATGGCCAAATACTCTCTGCTGAGTGTGAGAAAATATAGCTAAATAAAATAGTTTCCAAGCACATGGTGGGGAAAATGTGCCACTGTTAACTGTGTTTTCCCAGGGAGTACTAAAGCATCTATTCCCTTTTGACTCTGTACTGCTCTGCCTTTAATGGTAATGCTTCGGAAACTCCTGGGATAAAGTAAATTGGTCTGTGGCATTGGTCAGAAAATTCTCTTCCAGACTAAGTGGTTTATACAGCAAAGAGAAAAATCCTCATTCTGGGTGTTAATTTGGTACAGGAACTGCTTTCTTCTGTAGCTGTGGGGTGGCACGAGCTGCCTGAACTCTGGAGTGTTTAAGGGAAGGAAATACAAAAAAAATTTCCCTAGTAAAATGGGTTTGGTGTGGACGGGATGCTGTGGAGGTCCAGCCCCAGCACGTAAAGGCAGTGAGTGAGGAACTGACAGAACACTCAGCTGAGCCATGAACAGTGTCCTGCTCTTGAGCTGAAATGGAGTAAGGCTGCCCCAGCCCAAGGGGCTGCCCTTGCAGAGCCCCTTCTTTGGCAAGAGGAGAGGGAAGGACAATGTCCCTGAGCTCTGGGCCTGGAGCACTGGGCTGAGCAGATGCAGGGCTGGTGCAGTGGGTGCTCGGTGCTGTCTCCTGACTGCTGGGGACAGCTCAGTGTCACACGCTGTCGTGCCTGGGATGGGTCTGAGAGCCCAGAGCTCTCCAGGCCAGCTGGTGCTTGTGGCAACCTGACAGTGTTTGTGTGCCCCAGGGAGCGTGGTTTGGAGGGATGAGTGTAGGGCTGCAGCCAGGGACAGCTGTGGCTGATCCTTCCGAGACATCTGCCTTGATGTGTGGCCGTGCTTCCATCGCTGCCCTTGGTGCTCGGGTGTCCAGAAAGGCAGAGAATGGAGTTAATGCTCTGCTTGTCTGGTAGCTGAGGCTGGGATGGATGCTTAATACCAGGTTTTATTTAATGGGCTCTGCCATGTGGCTCGTTCTGGCAGCGGGGTGGAGAAGGTGGGAAATGTTATCTTATCTGTGCACGGTGTGGAAGGGCCACAGTGAGGAGGGGGGGCTTGGCAATCATTGACCTGCCAGTGTTCCATTGCTGTGGAAGATGTCTTGTCATCCTCCCTTGTGGTTTTATGTGTTGTCCTTCAGCAGCACTGAAGATCAGTTTCAGAGTTTTTTGGATTGGCATCTTCTTCTCATTTAATAGAGAAACAGCCACATGTCTTTGCCTTAGCTTTTTTCCTTAATGCTGGAGAGTCTTGTCCACTGATATTTCCTTGTCTCATGGCTTTGTGAGTTTTTTCTGTTCTAGAACATGGGAAGACAGGTTTCAAGCTGAAGCAGTGCTGCTGCTGTATAACAGTAAAACTTCCCCTGGGAGGAGAAAGTGACACACTTCTTTGTCCTCTTACAAAGCCTTCTCTTTAAGGAGAAAGCTTTTTACTTCAACAAACAAACAAAAAGACCCCAACAACCACCACCATCTGTCTGTGAAGTGTGAGCAATTGAGAGCTTTGGGGCAGAAGGTGGCAATGTCTGAATGGAGTTACCAAACATGGGCTTTTGCTTTTAGCCTGGAAGAGGAATTTGATGAAGCTTCTAAGTCGGAGCAGCTGTGTCGATGTTAGCTTCAAGCTGCTTTCTTTGGAGAGCTGGTATGTTATCAAGTCAGGAATCTGTCCTGAGGAGATCCCAGATGGGGCCTTGACACCATAAATGTACAAAGGCACTCAGTTGCACAAAAACTGCAGAAACAACTTAGTTCTGAAGAACGTGAGCCACAGATGGTAAACAGCCAAGAAAAGCAAGCGAGGGGTAAGGCCAAGCCGTTCTCTACATGAGAAGGCTACATTGGTCTCAGATGTTTAGAAATTCTTAGTTTAAACTTCTGCAGGCTTCACTGTGGATGAATTCTGGTTTGAATGGCCTCTTGTAAATTAAAATCTACTTAATGCAGAGATGTGAAAAATGCCTGCATCCTAACTGCAGTGTTTGGAGGTTTGTAGTAGGCCCTGGAGTTTGCCGAAGTGTGGTTCTTACCCAGATGCCCTAATTCATTGTTGGGTGGTACTTCAGGACCCCTGGGTCTCCTGCAGGGAGAGCAGCATTGCTGCTCAGTGAGAAGAGAATAATGACTCTTGAAATGCTTCCAAACAGTAGCCTGTGGCCCTTCCTGCTGAGCTCTGGGGACACTGGGAGTGAGGAGTGGATGGGGCTGTGCTGTGTTGTCAGCAGCTCTACATGGAGAGTCTCCTTTGATATTCAGTCTCCCCGTGCTATTTTAAGGCTAAACCAGTCAGGTTATTGCATGTGGACAATGAGGGAGGGGTTGCTGTGTTCCACACTAATCCCTGGGCAGTTGAGCATCTGGGACTTGAAGATTCAGGGGGTGCCCATGTAAAGAAATACTCAGAACTTTGTGACCAGCTGGTGAGGGGTGAGCTGAACTGGGAGGATTCGTGTCTGTGTCCCAGTTCCTGTAAACTCAAACAGCTGCAGAATAAACCTGCTGACTCTGGTGCTGAGAAAAGGTTGTGGGCCTGTGTGAATCCAGAAAGTACCTGGCTGGGTGCCTGTGGGCAGGAAATGCAGTTGCTTGGACTTTCTGTTCTGGGGTTATGTGATGGGCATGAGCTGCTGCAGGCCGTGCTGTCACCCTTCTGTCCAGGGCCTGAGCTGGGCTCCCTTGCCTGGTGTCCCCCACAGTGTCACTGCTCATGTTCTGGGGTTGTCCATGTGGCACGTTGTGCATTTCCAGCTGGAACAGATTGGAGCTGGGGGTGGGAGTGAACCAAACCACTGAACGTTTGATCTTTTGTGAGCCAGGGCACTGCTTTCCTCTCTGTTACCTCACAGCGTTTCTGGAGTGCTGTGCTTCCCTCTTGCAGCAAGGATCAGATAGGCAATTGTGAGTGGTTTCAGCCTCAGACTTGACTCTGGTATTGATTCAGGCACATGCATCTCTTAGATCTTGCCAGCTCAGCTTAGTTTGCAGCCTGGGAGGAGGAGGGCAGGAGGGCTGCACACATGGCACTGATTCCAGCAGGATATTGCTGCAAGGTGAGGTATGTGGCACGCTGTCCTGCCAAGGTACAGCTGCTGTGCAGAAGTTAAAAAGGGGCAGCTAATCTGCTGTGAAGTGGCTGTGAGCTCAGGTAGTGGTGAAAATTCGGGGAGTGGAGGCTGACCAGTACCTTAATGTGCTACTGGTTTTCCAAGCTGTTGATTTGACTTGCTGAAGGTTGAGATGGGGAGAAGAACAAAGATACGTTCAAAACCATAAGAGACACAGTTTGCCCCATTTTCAGGGACTGAGGTTCATCCTGGAACTTGGATACTGTAGTTTCTTGATAGCTGCCTTAGTTAATTGACCTTCAGATGATCCACTCAGGGAGCAGCAAGCTGTTAAATAGTTGAACTCTTTAAACTGGGTTTACAAGTAGCAGCTTTTGAAGGAGGTGAGAGCTTTCCTGGACAGTTGGTTCAGCTGCATCTTCCCCGTGTCACTGACACCGGTGCCAGCGTGGCTGTGCTGGTGTTCCTGGTCCCCTGGCTGTGAGGATGTCAGAGGCTGCAGGATGTTGCCTTCTGGTGAGGTTGGTGAAGTGAGGAGTCCTGTGTGCCCACAGTGCCCACACAGATCCAGCTCTGTGCTTCTGGCACGAGTAACAATAACGTTAAATCCCAGGCTTTGTCCAGGTAATCTGATAGAGCCTGGTGTGACACGGAACTGGATTGGCAAGGGGCACAGCTTTGTGTGTCAATACCTTCCGTGGGAGGGGACACCCGATGGGATTGCCTGGAAGGAGCAGTCGCCCACATCTGCAGCGGGCTGGGATTGTGCAGCTGCCCTGTGCTCGCTCCAGAGCAGCGCTCCGTGTTACCTGGGGAGCGTGCCAGATGTGCTGTGTCACCCCAGCATGGCAGAGGCCTCCAGATGTTCACCTGCAAGGAACTCCAGAGAATCTGCTGCTGGACTGAGCTGGTTCATTTTGGAAGGAAATCTGTGCTGCTGGGTGCGCCTGGATGCACGCTTGGAGTGCGAATGTTTTCTGTAAGGACTTTCTGCTGTACATATTTTCTCCAGGAAGGAATTTGGCTGCGACTCATGAGGTGCCTTCCATCTTTGCCCCTTGCTGTAGGGATGTGGCTCTCGGGTCGTGCTGGTGTTCCCTTCCAGGCAGAACTGCTCAGCCTCCTGCTGTGGCACAGCCACACGGCAGCACATCATCCACGGGCTAAACAGAATTTCCACTGACTGCACGTGGCAGCAGCCCCTGACTCAGCTGGGCAGGTTGGGCTTTAGGCCGGAGGTGTGGCAGGACTTTTGGGATGCACCTAGGAACAGGCAAGAGCAAAATGAGATACGTGCCTTATCCTCTGCTGGGCTGTGTTTTCTGGGATGAATACAGCAACACTTTTCTGTTCAAATGGAGAAGAATTGCGAGTTTTGGTAAGAAACAAGAATTGAATGGCTCGTGGAGCTTTAAGTAGAAGAGATTTCATGATGCAGGTGGGCGCTGGAGAGCAATGTGCTGTATGTCAGGACTGAGGACAAATCCCCCTGTGTACTTAAGATACGAGAATGGGATTTAAGCTCATGGTCATTCAGGTGGAGAGGAAGGTATTATAACCAGCACTTGTTCAGAGGCATGTGCTCTTACGTTATTTGGATTAGGCTGTCTTCAAACTTGGCAAAAAAGCCAACCAATCCTCAGTCTAGACTGGTTTTGAAAGAATCCTTGGCCTCATGGGAATCTCCATTTCAAGGTGCAAAACAGCACAGCAGAAGGCACAGCAGTGATTGTGTTGGCATAAAAGCCTTCTCAACAAGAATACGTTCAATATGCTCTTAAATCTTGTTTTGGCACATCTAAGAGGCCCACAGAACGAGTCTGTCTCAGAAATGGTGTCTGACCCAGGGCTGTGGTGCCAGAGAGGTGTCAAGAGGAAGCCCTGGGGCCCAGGTGGACAGAGCAGATGGCCCAGCAGGTGGCAGGGTGGCAGCAGGGACGAGGTGGCTTTGCAGGTCCCTCAGTGGAACCCTATTTTGCCTGCAAGTCTGATAGAAGAGCTGGGCAGTCCAGTTATCCGTGCTTAGATGAATTCCTCCAGGGTGAATAGCTCCATAGCCAGCTTTGTCCAGTCCAGGGTGGCATCCCCAAAGCCCTGGTGTTATCTGGAGGGGGGGTTCAGTTTATGCTTTCATTGAATGTTAGCAGTAATGAACTGACTGCAGGAATAAAACCGCAAGGTGAGCTTAGTCTGGTGCGAGGTTTTAGTGCAGGAAAAGGCTTATGGATGTGGTGGCTTTGTTTGATGTTCCAGGCATTGGCTGTTCCAGACAGTTTACATCTGTCCCGTGTTTGGGAGGTTGTGGTGCACTGAGTGGTGGGTGGCAGTGGCTTTCTCATTACTTTCCAACTGGTGTTTGCACACAGCAAATCCTGGCCAAGCCATGCAGCCTCCTCGAGAGGAGGAGTAAGAACTTCAGCAGCAGCCAAGAAACAGTTGAACATACTTTGAGACTGAGCAGCCTCAGAAAAGACAGGAGCCTGCACACTGGAGACAGCAACTGGCATAACTGGCTTATCTCTACTATTCTTGATCTCTAAGCTTTGAAAAAGCAAGGCAGCTTCTCTTTTCTGCTTGTTCCTGAGTATACTGAGTGCATCTTGCTTGAGAACAGATCTTCTGACTGTTTCTACAAGGCTTCTTCGTCTCTTATTTCTTAACTTCTATTAATCTGTTTCAAACCTGGTTTTCTAACTGGAAACTTTCCATGGATGTCATGGGAGCTTTCTGTGGCCCACATCAAATAGCTGGGTTCACCAGGAATTAAGTGACTCTACAAATGTTTATGTTAAACACTTATTTAGAAGGCATGTTGACTTAATGAGGACCTGTGATGGCTGTGGTATGTTGGGAGGATAGGTTGACTGTACAGCTTTTGTCTTGCCTTTGAACTCTGGAAGTCCTGGCAGCTGTTTAGTGCCTAGATAAGGACTCAGGAGTACAGCTCACGGGCGGGTTTCATCACTGGCTGTTGCACTGCTCCTTGTCTCTTACACTGGAGAGGTTTTCCCATGGGTCACCTTAATGGAAAGGACCCAGATGGCAAAGTCTGGATAGTCACAGCAGAGAGCTGTTGGCTTAATTACAGGTATGGAATTTTGTTGTTTTAGAGAGGAAACCCACAGTTTAGTCTGCTGAGAAGCCCTAGGGAGGGAAGGAAGGACATGCATGCTCTTCAGACTCTGCTTATTCAGGCTTCTGTGGTGGTGTCAGAGCATCTGGAAGGTGGAAACAGAAGGGATAAAAACCATCTTAGCATTCCCTGTCACCACCAACCAGACCTCAGACTCTGAGAAGTGGCCATCTCGTTCCTGCCCTGGAGGAGGTTGTGCCTTGGGGTGCAGCTGAGTGTTGGCACACTGGAGGTGGTGAGGAAGCCACTTTAAATATCACTTGATTTACAGAGCTCAAGCTTGTGAAGCTGTTGCTTAGGAATGAACTTCTGAGTGTGTGCCAGTAAGACTAAGGGGTAAATCTCACCCTCTGCCACTTGAACCAGTAGTGAAGCTACTGTGAACAATGCTGCAGTGCATGTCTTGGTCGCTTTTTTTGGCAAAAACATTTGTTCTGTATTACCCCAACTACTATTTCCAGGAAAAAGTTGCTCTGGGATATCTGGCCACCTTACAGTGCAGATGTCCTCTGAAAGCAGCATGTGCATTCCTGCAGCCACGGTTTGGATAAAGTGCTTTTATCCCCTTCATTTTGGCGCTCTGCACTTTCAAATCTGATTTGTCTCGTTGAGCTTTTACAGGGATAAAACTTCAAGCAGGCAGGCTAGAAAGGCTTCTTAAACTTGCTGCTTTGTGAAGCCTTTTGGTGGATGGTTTAAGAAGCCAGCCAAAGCTTTTGGGTCACCCTGCCTGTCTCAAACCACCTCAGCAATTTCCAGGGACCCTTTCAGGTGATGGCGAAAGCAAAACATTGCATCACGCTGAGCCTGCACTCACTGCCAGCTCCAGTGAGAGGTGCAGTGTCTCTTCCTAATTATGGGATGTCCCAGGTCAATTATAGCTAAACACAGAGTCCAACCGTGTCATTAAACTTTTTTGGCTAATGACAAGTCAGTAGTCCAGTGAAGCATCATCCCGGCATGCTCTGCTGTGGGGATTGCTGAGTGTGTTCCAGTAAAGCTGGCAGTGTGAGCTGTCTCTTGTGCAATCTGCCTGCCAGGAATATCCTCCTGGTTCAGCATTTGGGAGCTGCTGGGCGATCCCTCGTTGCTGGTGTGTGTTCCTGGACGTGGAGGGCTCACCTCGCTGAGCCTGCTGGTGGAGTGGTTTGCTGAATGTTGACAAAAGTCTGGGCACTGGTCTGCTCCATGTTTATCCAGCTCTTTCCTTGGGTTTTTGCTCCTATAGCCAATGTTTGAGTTGCAGAGCTTCTGGCAGCTGCCTCAGAATTGGGAGGTGAGCAGCACCCGTTTCCAGAGGCTGGCAGTGGGCTGGGTCAGGCAGAGTGCACTGTGCTGGCTCCTCGATGGTTTCCAACAGTTTAAAGGTCACATGGAGCAGCTTTCCACACTCCCTGCTATGCAGAGGAAGGCTGGGGATCCATGCTTCACTTCTTCCACTGCAGAAGTGAGGATACTGACGGAAGCCTCTGCAGAGAACAGCCTGTCCCGGGCAGACGAGAAATGTCAGTGCTGGTTTCTGTTCTCTGCTGGCTGGGCTGCAAACCATTTATGCCCAGACATTCTGGAGGTGTTCTGCCATGGTGTGACTGCTTCCTCTTGTGGGAGATCTCGAGGAAACTGCTTTTTCTATGGAGGCTTGAGGGAGGGAAGGAGGAATTGGGAGCTAAAGCAGGGATATTGTGGACCTGAGCAAGCCGAGGTACTGGGTGACCCTGGTACAGCAAGCTTGGATTTGTCCGGACTCTTCACCTCAACTGGCTGCTGCAGCAGTTGGGGAAGAGAAATTGCATCTTCTGGCTATGTTGTTGGATTTGGAAAGGGTTTTTCCACAGCTTTTGTTATGTTTAAGGGTGGTTGTTGTTCCCAGATTAAACTTGAATAGAAAACATAAGGCTGCTGCCAGCTTTCTGTCACAGACACCTTTTATCTTGCATTCATCTCTTCCAAGCAGATGCTGCTTTCATTTCTTCTACTTTTCTTTTTTTTTTTCTTTTTCCTACAAGACTAAAATTAACAGCCCTTTGATGCAGGGGAAGAAACTGTATTTCAAAGCAAAGTACCTAGTTAACTTTGATAATAAAACTGCTGTTTTTATCTTGAAGGTAATTCTGTATTCCTTGGAAACAAATCTGAGAGCTGGAAGCTCCTGAACCCTGCTCTCCCAAAGTGAACGTGCAGATGCCCCCTGACCTGGGAACATCAGTGACTCCTTTTGGGGCGGGAGGCGTGGATGGAGCTGAGCTGCCCGAGGGGAGGCTGTACATGGGAGAGGAGGTGCCAGTGCACAGTATTTGTGCAGGTTGTTCTCCTTCCAGCTGCAGCGTGTGGCCGAGGCTGTCGGGGGGTGCCAGCCACAGGGCTCGAGGTGCAGCACAGCGGGAGGAAGGAGCTGAGGAGAGCACGGCCCTTGGGACGCTGCGCTGTGGCAGCGGGGCAGGCTGTATCCTCCAGCCAGACAGAATTGTTTTTCCCAGCCCACCCTGCCCTCCCCAGCCTTCCTGCCTTCAAAGACTTGCACTGAGCATGAGGTTCATGGGAGCATCCAGCTTCTGGCTTTCATCTTTTCCACTTGAAAAGACGAGCCCTGTTCCTGCAGTACTTCCTAGAGGGTGATGTGAGGGCTGCTTCCAAGGGGGATGTTGGGGCCTGCCTGTCCTCAGAGGGAGGACAGCTGGTGGGTAAGGCTGAGCCCCAGCCTTGCTTATGTAGCAGGTGACTTCAGGGAATGGAGAATTCCTAAACTGAGGCCATGGCTGGCGTGGCCTGGGCGTGGAAGAGAAGGTGCTGTTGTCATCATTTAGCACGTTACAAGAACTGTCTGAGGCAGCAGAGGCACATCTGCTGTGCAGGTCATGGCCCAAGATCTCATTTGAGAGCAGGGGTATGGGAAATACCTACTGGAACCACCAGCCTCACTGAGGGAGACCATGGAAGGTGTTTCTGCCTGTGGGCAGGTGCTGGAGGCACTGGGGAATCCGACAGGCTCTGGGGTTCTTGCTTTGAAGAACCTGTCATGACTGTGTGATGAGCTCCTGCTTTGGATGCATTGCAGGGGTGTTGACTTCTGAAAACATCCTTCTGCTAAGTGAACAGAATGGTTTCCTAAACAGTATGAAAAAAAGTCACTTCCTCAGTGACTCAGCTGTCTCCTCTTGTGAGGCTTTTGTCTTCAGTGGTGACACCCTCAGTCTCCACAGACCTCAGGATAGAAAAGACCTGAATCTGAATAGTTAAAAGTGTGAAAGATCCACTGGGGTCCTCATACACAAGGATGTAACTTCAGTCCTTTTTTTCAACGTTAAGAAGCCGAGGATGAAGAGATCTGGGTAAATATTACAGAGGAATGCTGAGTTTTTCCATGTGTCAAGGTAAGACAATAAGGCATGTGAATTGAATCTATGTTTTTTGCTTCCTTAAATGTCAGGGACAAGGCAGGGAGAGGAGGAACTGAGTGGTGCCCTGGGTGTCAGAACCTGGGCCTTGGGATTTCCTCCTCAGTAACAGGCAGTTTGTGGCATCCCCTGTGGTCCCGTTGTTCACCTTCCCCTTTTGCTCCAGCACTCTCCAGGTGATGTGAAGGACGAGAAGGGTGCAGCACTTGGGTCTTTCCCTCTTCCCAAGTGTCTCTTCCTCTCCTGTGTGGCAGGCTGGTGCTGCTGCTGCCCATCCGGATGGGGGAAATGCAGATCCAGGGGGCTGCTGTGCCAGAGCTCCCCAAGCTGAGTGCCAGGGGAGCAGGGATGGAGCACAACTTCAGCTCTGCACCACGAGGCCCTGATTTTGCTGAATGTGCTGCTCTGCCCTTGAATCAGAACAGCATCCAGTTCCTGGTGCTGTAAGAATCTGCTTGGAGGGAGCAGAGACTCTGTTGCAATGGACCAAGAATTACTTGTTTCTAGTACATGGCCCAGATTTCAACCATGCTTTCTCTGTAGTGATGAGCAGTACCAGACACTTGCACAACTTCCCCTCTGGCAGAGATGGATTTGATGTTGATACATGTGCTGAAGCTTCAGACACAATAAATGTATTTGAGGGGAACAGGCTGAGTAATCTGGTGCTTGGCAGCTGCTCTGTTGTGGGGATTTTTGCTTTACTGTTAGCAGTGCTTGTGACATCCTTAAATGAAAAAAGGAAGAGATGGTAACTGAACAAGGTTCATGTTAAAACAGCTCCAACTACAGATGGTTTACCTGGGAGAAGGAATCCTGCTGGATCCTGTGTCTCCTGACAGAGGATATTGTATTGCCTGTAGGAGCAGGGATGGAAATCCTTGCAGTCCATTGTGGACATTTTCAAGCCATCTGTTTGAGAAAGTCTCTTTGTTGTGCCCTGCTGTCACCTAGGAAGAAGACAGAAGGGGAATTCTGGTAGGTGACTGCTGAGAACATGGGTTTCTTCTAATGCAGCTGCTGCTAGCAAGAAACTGCAGTGATTCATGAACTGCTTTTTTAGGGGAAAGCAGTGCTTTGTTATCAAAAGTTTTGTCCTGATGGGTTGTGGTGTTGGCCAATCTCGCAGTTATAACAAAAATGTGCTTCTGATACAGGAGTGGAAACTCTGGGCAGAGGTAGAAACATCAATTTCATTCTTTCCACCCACTGCTCCCTTCCCCCTCTCCTCATTATCAGACAAAACTAATGAATCCAGATACTTAAACAGATGTGAGGGATGGACAGTGGGCAGTGTAGGCTGCAAATTAAGTGGGGAAATGACAAAAAGCAGGGAGTTCTTGTGCAAGAATGTGGCTTATTATGGATTATGTGGGCTTCTTTAATGCAAATAGTTCTGAACATAAACGTTTACTATTTAAAATGTATGGTGGCTTAATTGTGGAGGAAATGCCTCTCTAAATGCAGCCTATCAAATGGCTCCAATGCTGGAGGGAAAAACATTGGGCAAGCATGGCAACTGGACCAGGCCTTTCAAGTGCTGCTTGGTTACACAAAACTGGGGGGGTTTGTATTTGCAATGTGTCAGGTGTAGATTCCAGCCTTAAGGGGCTGTGAGGCTTCTTCTGGAAGCAGTGCTTGTATTGAGTGTAAAGCCTCAATAGTGTAGGGAAAACCAGCTGAGGTGGCTGGGCAGGTACAAAAGTGTGAGGAAGGTGAACCTCTGGACACGTGAAAAAGGGTTGCCTGTGACCTTTCTTCTTGCTGCTTACGTGACTTATTTCTGATGGCATTTAGTCTGCAAGCAGGTTATAGACACCTCTCTTGGGTGCAGGTAAAGAAATTGGAACTGTGAAAGGTCTGTGCCTTTTGCACCACGTACAGGTGCTGTCTCTGCTCAGACTGAGCTGCCAAACCACAGCTGTTCTGCTGCTTCCTCCAGAAGAATCTGTCTGTCCCCAACTCCTGCACTGACAGCAAGGGATGTCTGCAATTCCCTGTGTGTATTGTGACCCTGGGAGCCTCAGGTGAATGGCTGGGCTGCAAGGGGACCTGGCTGACACCGAGCAGGTGACAATCTCTGTGGTGGCACCAAGCACGATTCAGATGCTGAATTGTGTGTGGAGCCCAGGTTCATCAGGTCGGTCTGGTAGGTAACAGCTGCCTGCAAACACTTGCTACAACACAGTTTAAAGTTGCTTCTGGAACATGGCACTTCACCAGTTGGCTGCAGGCAGATACTCCAGACCAGCAGGAAGCTGGAGAGGAGCAGAGGGGAGAGGTGTGAGGAAGGTCAGTGCTGCAGCTGCAAATGTGGGACATGGGAAGGGGCTCTGGCTGAATTTCTCAGTGTTTAGCTGCGATGCAGAGCTGTCACTTCAGTGTGGGATGGTAAATCCGGGACTCCCTCCTGTCTGGTGGGAGAAGAGCTTCACTTGCTGGGTTTCTGGCCTGTTCACCAGCTGCTCACTGTGAATGCCATGGCTTCTCTCAGGCCCCATGGCCAACTTACCAACCCTTCTTGTGCCACATAATGCTGCTCACTCTGCAGCCCAGGGGTCGGTGTGCCTGTGTGGAAGAGTCCTGCAGCGTTAGGGACGTGTGTTTGGAGTAAATTCCTGTTGTACAACTAACATGCTGAAAAAAGAGCAAATTGCTTACGTCCTCTTAACATCTGTGAGTTCCAGTACCAGTAAATGAACTGTTTCCAGCCAGTCTCCTTGTCCTGATTTGGGCTGTAAAGGCCACAGACTATGAGTAAGTGTGGAAGGGAAATGGACACATCAGAGCAGGGCAAGGAGCAGCTGTGCTGGTGGTAATGCAGAGCTCTGGGCTCAGCAGCAGCAATGGTTTAACCTGCGTAGCTTCCTAATGCTGCTGCTGTCCTCAGAATACCCAGGACAAAACTTCTGCAAGGTAGCTTTGGAAAAGGGACAAAAGAACTGCTCGAGAGTACTGGCCTGAGTGGGTTGACCGTAGGAAGCTGGACTAGCAGTGCCTCATGCCAAGAACATAATTGTTGCAGGCAAATGACTGCAATCTGCCTCTGAGAAGCTACTTTAAAGAGTCTTGTTTGGGCTTTAACATGCAGTTGACATTCATAAGTTACCTTATGCAGAGGTGGAAAGTGCCCGATGACCTTTGAAACATCCACTAAGCTTCCTCTGTGAGGAAAACCAGCCTGAGTTCACTTGTTTCATTGAGAGAAATGCCTTTTCTCTGCAACCAAAATTGCTGTTTGTGACATGCCTTCAATGGGAGAGAAGATCTCTGGCGGGAACTTCTGGAACTCCTTCTGAGTTGCTTCCATCATTACAAATACTTTGCAAAGTAAACTCTCTCCTGTTGCTTAGAATTGTTTTCTGCCAGATTATGCAGCATTGTAGTTAACGGGAACTGGCTGGGTAGGTGGACAGGGGAAATTTGTTTAAGTTGGTGTCTAGTAAGTGGCTTGGTTGAGGATGGGTGGTGGTTGTTACTTCAGGTTTTAGTTTACTCAGATGTGCTGCTCTGAGTAACCTCAGTGCTTTGTTTTGGAGAACCAGACACTGGAGAGATGGTGTAAGAGGGCATGCTGCCTTCAGCGTTGCAAAATAGCCAGAAAACTTCAGCAGAAACTGCCTGAATCATCCCAAGGCGAGGAGCGAGAGCGAGCTGTGCTCTCACAGCCAAGCTGATGCTCAGTGGTTACAAGTCCTGACAGTCCTGTACAGTGTCCTGCTCCGGCTGCCTGGGGCTGGAGCCTTTCCCGTGGGTCTGAGGGTGGGCTGGCTTGTGCCAGCTGCCTCCTGGGGGGACAGCAGAGCCCTTGGTGCTGCTCAGGGCTGAACGGGGCTGTTGGCTCCGCAGGGCGGTGTTACCCTTGCAGTCTGGGCAAGTCAAGCGCTGCCAAGGGCCGGGCGGGTTGTTCTCCCTATCCCTGACACATCTCGAGCACAGTGACTTGTCGGGGGCTTCTTACTGTGCTGGAAGATTTTCCTTTTTGCTGTTTGCTGGGACACGTGCCACCTTTCTTAATTCCTCCTTGCCCAACCTCTCGTGATCTGTGACTGCAGTTTCACTTTCCGCGGAGCCCTGCCAGCAGCCAGACCTGCTGAGCCAAGCTGCTGCTGCTCCTCAGGAGGTGGGGCTCAGCGAGTTGCCCCTGTGGCAACCTTCTCCATGTGGGGCAAGGCAGCCGTGAGGCTGCCAAAACCATTGCTATGCAACGAGGGTTGCCTGCCCAGTCCTGATCTAAGCGAAGTTGCAACACTCCGAAACTCGCCCTGACCGTGTTGTTGGTGCAGTTGTTCCTGTCATCTCTGCTGTAGCTGCTTGGTCTCTGCTAGCACAGCACTGGAGAGCTCCAGCAGCAGAGGTGAGCTCGCTTTTTCCCAGGTTTGAGCGGTGTTTGATGGGTGGGAAGGGTGCTGAGGCCAGAGTGCTGCTGAAGGGATGGCACCGGCGCTGGGCTGGGTGTCACAGCCCGTGCCAGGTTCTGCAGGAGGCAGAAATGCACAGTGCAGCTCACTCGCTGCTTCTGATGCTGAGGATTAACACCAGGGAAAATCGAGTGTCCTGGTTCTTCGGGGCTGAAGTTTGGGTGCTGTTGGAGGCACGTGAGTTCTTCCCTCCTCACCCCACTTCAGATGTGTTGTAGCATTGCTGATCCCCCTTGGCTTTTAGCTTGGTTACACAGAATAGCTCCGTGATCAGGGGATCTGTTCTCAGCCCCACCAGGGGAGGAAGGGGAAATCCCTGGGGTGGAAGCCCTTCTAAAGAAGGGAAGGCACTGTGCAGGGTGTTTGTGGGGTTTGACATGCTGGCTGTGCACACAGCTACCTGCTAGCAGCTCAGCCAGCAAACGGGGAGCTGTGTGCCTCCTTTGGCTGTCGGCTTGCAGGATGAACATTCAGCCCAAGAAAATTAACCAAATTCTCCTTAGGCTTTTCTAGCAAAATCATGGAAACATGAGCAAAACTACAGTGGGTTTTTAGTCTCATTCATTGGTACTGTCTGGGATCCTTTAGTTCTAAAGCTGTAAGCAAGTCAATGACCATGTGCAGTATATGTATGTTCTTTTCTTCTCCTGAGGTGTGTTCCAGGCTGGAAATCTCTAGGGTAGGGCTCTGATTCATTGTCTGCAGAGCACCCAGAGCCTGTGAGGTGTTTAAAGGTTTGGCCTCTTATCTGTAGAAGTACACCTAATGAATATTATGGGAAGGAAATAAAGCCACAGTAAATTGACGTGAAGAAATAAAGTAAAACTGGATAGGAATCAAAGAGCTGAGGATCCTTCATGTGTTCTTGTTGTTGATGCTCCAGACAAGTGTCCTGTAGGTGCAGAGCAAGGGAGGACCTGTGAGGAGCCATGAGTTTCTGAACTGCAAAGAGAAGCTGGACACCAACTCTGCTCTGCCATGTGCAATATCTTACTTGCAGAGCTGTGTTCTCCTTGTTTTAACAGCAGGACTTTGCCTTCCATTTAAATGTCTTTGCTGTCTCCTGCCTTGATCTATTTGCAGCAAGCAGTTGTTTTGGAACCTGGCAAATCCTTCTAGTATGGCAAACTGACTGCTTGCTCTGAACAGCTAAATGGAAGGGAGGTCCAGTTCCCACTGAAAATAGCAGTGAATGCTTTTCTCTGAGACACCCTTGGAATTTCATTCCACAGTTTTTAAGCCCAGAAGGTTAACAATAGAACTGAAAATAGAACCGAGCATCATGGGGATGAGCTTGTGTTGGTAAAGCAGAGCAGAGTTGCAGCAAGCCTGAGCTGTTGATAAGATAGATAAAAGCACTTTCAATGTTTACGGTTGTACTTAAACCTGTAGCAGTTCCAAGGTTTTGAAGCAGCTCCTTCCCCAGCATATCTTCTCATTTCTGGCTGGCTGTGTCTCATATCGAGCTGCCCAGGGCATTAATCCATTAATTTAACAGGGTAAGCCTTTCTGCCTCTCTCCTGCTGCGGGAAAGTGCCTGTATTGTCTTGTGCATGGGGAGGCTTTTCCTTGTAAAAAATGAGGGCACAGCTGTGTTCCTGACTGCAGGGCAAGGTGCCACTGCCGTTCTAGACCAGGCCAGTGCCAGGAGCAGCAGAGCCAGCTGTGAGCAGGAATTATTGCCTTGCCCTCATAAGGAGCCGTATTGCACTTGAGTCTTGGCATGGGGTGCTCAGTACCTGACCTGCTCTCACTCTGACTGACCCCTTTGCTTCAGTCTTTTCCCTTTCTTTCCTCTTTCTCTTTATTCTGGCCATTGTCTTCCATCTGCTGTTAAGTCTGCCTGGGGAAGTCCTCACCAATGCAAGTGCTGAGTGGTGCCTGTGTTCAGAAATCTGCTCCTGGAGCAGGGCAGGCAGGGAGGGCTGTCCTGCCCCACGGGCTTCAGGAGTCCCTGTTGTCTTTCACCGGGGTGATTCCCTTTCTGGAGCAGCAGCCTCAGAGAAATATGATGAAGCTTATGTGGGCAAAGGGCAAAAAGCCATAATGAACGAGGCATTGTTTTGCTAATGAAGAGCACAATCGTGTTCCCTTACTTCTCCTGAGTATTTTGTGCTTCAAAGAGGTCTGCACCAGCACTCCTGCAGTCTGCTTTGTTTTGGTTCTTGTTTCCTATGCTGTGTTCTCACATGTACTGCACAGGAAATCTCTGCCTCTCCTCCCTCTGCCAATGTTTTGTTCCCTTATCCTAATCAAAATTCCAACAGCTGAATTTGCCTATGGACTTCCACATGTGCCTTGCCAGTCCCTTGTTGACAGCTTTTGTCCATGTGCCTCAGGCCTTGGAATGCCAGGGAGTTCACCTGGTGCTTTCTGCAGAGCACCACATGTTCTGTCTCAGCAGCCTGATGGGTTTCATCCCATCCCGGGCACACAGCTCACACTGAAGCTTTTCAAAAATTATTGCTTTGGGTCAGCATTAATGTGCCTCTCGCAGGGAAGCTCAGCTAATGTCTGTTTTGGCTTGTTCTTGGGCTCCCTGGTTTTGGGATGTTGCTGTTCCTTAGGCTTGCAGAGCAGGGGAGGCTGTGCCCTGGGGGCTGCAGTGCCTGTGAGTCATGGAAACACATGGGCCCCACGAGAGCTGTGGGGCACAGCAGCTAAACCGTGTGCCGTGGGAGGGTGATGCACTGGCATCCACTGACTGCCCTCCCTCAGCTGGGTTTGCTGTTCCTCGCTTGTTTTCAGCTGTTGACCAGCTGGCTGACACGGTTCAGGAGTTGTTGTGATGTTGTGGATGGTATTTATTTAACTTCCAGGATGTCGTGGTCATCTCAGCAGCTGATGACATGATATTGGGCCTGTTTAAATGGCATCTTCTGTCTGGCAGTGCCCAACATCTGAGGTCCCTGAAAAGTTGGAAATAGCTGTACTGCAGCCTGTGCATTGGGATGTGACTTTTAAAGAATCTCAGGGTTTTCCTCTCCATCCATGATTTAAAAAAAAAGTGGGTAAGGAGAGAAAAAGTAGTCTTGTCTCCTGTTACTTGAGAATTGGGGTTTAGCTCACTGTTCCAGTGGCACACTTTGGATTAGTAGTAAAAACCTGTAGGGGAGCTGCTGAACTGATCCCTAACCCAGACCATACGTGAGCCTTCCCTGTTCACCTTCTAGCTGAAGCCTTGCTGATGTCCAGTAATCTTATTTTTAAACCAGATCTGATTCATGCTCTATTTTCTATGCCAGATGAGGTCCTTGGTTGTGAGTAAGTGTTGTGACTGTAGCTGGCAGGAGCGCTGCATGATTGCCTCACTTCAGGAAATGTTAAAATAACACTTTTTTTTCTTAGAAAGCTCGTTTGCACCCCTCCCACTTCTAATTCTCCTAATAGCTGCCCCCAGTTTGGCAGCTGTCTGACAGAGGGTTGTTTGTGTTGCCGAGTGAGAGCAGAGACACTTGAGTGGATGCAGTGCTGGAGGAGAGGTGCACAGAGCGAGCGAGTGTCTCTGGCCAAGCTGGCTTCAACGTTTCAGAGGTTCCTCTGCAATCTGGAAGGAAAACTGCTAAACTGTGAGAAGAATCTTGCTCCTCCCCCTGGACTCTGCAACTGAAACTAGGGATTTTTTTTTTTCCTCTTGGAGAAGAGAAGCTGCCCCAACCGAAGCTGCTCACTTGAGACAAAGCAGGCAGGAGGTTTATCTGCTCCTTGGCTGCAGGGGTTCAGAGGGGCCAAGAGCTGCTGGAATGAGTGTCCCCCAAGGCTGGACCCAGCAGCTTTTGTCTGCTGTTTCGGACTTGCAGTCAGGCCCCCAAGGTACTCAGCAAAGCTTTAGCTGAAGAGGATGATCTCCTCAGCCCTGTGTCAGTGGCTGCTTTGGCAGCTGATGTGTGCAGCCCGTGCTGCTGGTGGGAAGGAAGCACACGTTGTGGGGATAAACAGATGAACGCCGCGCTCTGTCAGCACGGCAGACAAGGCTGAATGTGCTAATGTTTAACTTGCCTCTTGTTTTTCTTTCCATCCATTAGGCAGTACTGAGTGGTGCACATCTTGACAACATCTCCTGGCAACCTTTTCCGCAGGGCTGAATGACAGCAGAAGCTGCCAGGTAAATCTATGCGCCTGTAAAGAGGCGCAATCAGGACACACAATGGGTCAGAAGGTCACAGGCGGGATAAAGACTGTGGATATGAGGGACCCTGTATACAGGCCGCTGAAACAGGAGCTCCAAGGACTGGACTACAGCAAACCCACCCGGCTGGACCTGCTGCTGGACATGCCTCCGGTGTCGTACGAAGTGCAGTTGCTGCACTCGTGGAACAATGACGATCGCTCGCTGAACGTGTTTGTGAAAGAGGACGACAAACTGATATTTCACCGGCATCCGGTGGCCCAGAGCACAGATGCCATCAGGGGCAAGGTGGGCTACACGCGGGGACTGCACGTGTGGCAGATCACGTGGGCCATGCGCCAGCGGGGCACCCACGCCGTGGTCGGGGTGGCCACGGCAGAGGCCCCCCTGCACTCCGTGGGGTACACGACGCTCGTGGGGAACAACCACGAGTCCTGGGGCTGGGACCTCGGGCGCAACAGACTCTACCACGACGGCAAGAACCAGCCCAGCAAAACCTACCCTGCCTTCCTAGAACCGGACGAGACTTTCATCGTGCCCGACTCCTTCCTGGTGGTTCTGGACATGGATGACGGGACGCTGAGCTTCATTGTGGATGGGCAGTACATGGGGGTTGCCTTTCGAGGACTCAAAGGGAAAAAACTCTACCCGGTGGTGAGCGCAGTGTGGGGCCACTGTGAAATACGGATGTGCTACTTGAACGGACTTGACCGTGAGTATGACTGCTGTGCTGGTTCTGGCAGCACAGGCCTGTGGCTGCCCTTGCTGGGCCATCCTGGGGAGGGTTTTCCTCTTTCTAGGGAGGTGAGGATTCCTGTCAGCAGAAGGGTCGGTGGCTGCAGCTCTGAATGCTCGATGGCAAATACACAACGCTTATCTGACTGCACACGTGTTCTGTCACCAGGGCACTGCAGGGAGCAGGCAGGGCTTGGGGAGGTGGTTTGGTGGGAGAAGGTGGTGCCAGTTGTCCAACTAGAGATGGGAAACCTTGTATTGCTACCAGAGGAGCAGCAGGAACGTTCTTCTGACAGTTTCACTACTGGCACTGGAATCTTGGTGTCTCTTTACAGAAACAGTCTCTGAGACAATCCCCTTCCTTAAATGGGTAATGAACGGATGTTGAAAATCCCTTGCAGGCAAGAAGGGGAAAATCTGTCCCTATCTAAGAAAATGGGAATGTTTTTCATCTTTCAGAAAAGCAGCTCACTTCCCTGCCTTTCTCAGAGCAGGGTGTGCTCGTTTTGAGCAAGGGGCTGGATACTGCAGGCAGCCCAACTTGCATGCCAGGCCTTTTACTAACAGGCACATCAATCTCCAGCTAAGCTTAGTAATAAATTTGGCTGTCCAAATGTGCTAAAGTCTGTTATCTCTCACAGTCAGAAGTTCCCATGGGGCCAGACTGTGACTCAGTCCTCTGGGTAGGGTGGAGGAGAGAGGTGAAGGAAGTGGATTAAAATCTGGATTTATGTTGCTAGTGAAATAAATTTGGCAGTATTGGTATGAAGAGTAGTTTCCCCTGCATTCCAGAACAGTGTCTGCCCAAGGGCTGTAGAATACTGGGCTCTTCTGTTTGTGCTGGAGGTGTCCTGCTGCTGGCCCAGCTCTGGTAAACCCTGACACTGGGGTGCAACAAAGCTGCCAGAAAAACTGAGCTGTCAGAACAACCAGGAGAGCCTTGCAAAGGGGCAGGAGCAAAATCTGCAAGTGCTTTGAGAAATGCACTTCAGCTCTGCAAGATCAAACAGAGAGCTCTTGGCAGAGCGTTTTCTCACCCAAAGAAAGCCCAGCTCTTTCTGCCACAACAGCTTAAAGAATGTCAGCAGCTCCAGGAACCAGGTTTTGCTGGAGGGTCAAAGCCAAAACCTGCAGCTCCACTCAAAGCCAGCGAGTCTGTGGAATTGCTGGCACAGAGCTGCACTCAGCAAGGAAACGGCCACCTCCAGGGCTGGATTTGGTTGTAACGTGCTCTCAGCTAAGGAGTGAATTGTGGGCAGCAGGCCAGCAGTGACGGGATGCTATTTTGGCACAGATAGAAAGAAGGTGTCTGGCTCTAACCACTTCTGAGCATTCAATAGCAACACTGTCCAGTGATTGTAGTGCTTGTGAGTGGAAGGAGGTCAGATGTGTGTGCTTTCTCTTCTGGGCTCCTGTCAGACGGGGTTATCAGTGCAAACTGGATGAGGACAAGTCTTAATCTCTCTGGAAGATCCTCTCCTTTTAAGGCCACTAAACTGAAATGTATTTGTTCTGTGACTATCTAAAGGCTCTGCAGGTCAGGGCCCCTGTCCCCTGGGATGCTGGGCAGTGCCTCTGTCCCAGCTATCTCTGTGCAGAGCAGGCGGAACTGGGGCAGACTTTGAATGCAGCGAGTTTGTGCCCCAGTGGTTTAAGAACAAGCTACACTGGGAAGTGCCAAAGGAGTGCTGCCAGCAGTGGGCCTCTTTGGCAGTGTCACAGCGAGAGCAGAGAGGTGCAGCCTGCTGCAGGAACCCGTCCCTGTGGGAGAGGCAGCGCGGATCCCAAAATGGGTCATGAGCAGACAGGCCAGGGCCGAGTGCAGCCGTGTCTTCCTTGTGACACAGAACGTGTGTGGTAAGTGGTGGGGCTTGGGGAGCTGTATCAACAGTCAGATTAATTTGGCATGTGGCAGTAGAAGCTGGAGCTGTAGGTGTCTATCAAAGTTACTGAAAACTGCAGCTTCTCAGCTAAACTCATTCCGTGCCCGTGGGTGCTTTTAGGTGTCTGTGTTCAGCCCAGGTAAAGGAAGCTTTCTAAAGGTGCAGGCAGAGCCCTCGGGCTGTAGAAGGATGTCCAGGTATCTGCTCTGGGATGTCTGTCAGCCCTCTCTGGGGGCAGGACAAACCCCTCAGGCTTGAGCAGCTCGGGGTGTCAAGGTGAGCCCTGACAGGCTCAGCAGCAGGGGCTGTGAGGAACTAATGTGTGTCTTCCTCCTGTGCAGCTGGGATGTGTTAGCTCTGGCTTTGACCTCAGTCCCCTCTGTGCTGTGAATGACTCCTCAGCAGCAAAGGGCCCCATGTGCCATTCCTGAAAAACTTGTATTGTCTTGTTCGGGGTTTTAAGTACAGGATGCAGAAAAAGATAGCCAAAGGCTTGTATCCTTCCCGGGTTTGTGACACAGGAGGGAATCCTCTAGTGGAAGATGTCACGGTGCAAGTAGTAACATGAAGCTTTGACAGATGGCTTTGTTTTTCATGGGAACTATGCAGTATAAATGGAGGGGTTGGCAGCTGTTACCCTCCTATATGAGATAAATTATGGTGCTTCTGGGTACCCAGACCACACGATGCTCTGGCTGCTGCAGTCTTTTACTTCAGTGACTCTTACAAAAGTTTCTGGATACTGCAGTAAGAGGCACGAGCTAGAGGATGTGTTCTGACTGGAATGAGTGGTATTGCAGAGGAGGAACTTCCAGTTGGTGTTCTAGGATTGTTTCATTCACACCTGAATGGCTTAAATAACCTACAGGAACCTCACGCCCTGCTGGTGTATTTGATGAGCTGAAGCTGCTGAATGGTTTAGGTCCTGCAGACATGCCAGACATTCCCTCCTCTTGCTCAGTCTCTCCTGGGGGATTTGTAGAAGCAGCAGGGTGAGCGTGTGCCGTGTGGGCTGGGCTGTTAATGTCTCGGGTCTCTCTCCCCAGCTGAACCACTGCCTCTGATGGACTTGTGCCGGCGAGCCGTGAGGCTCGCCCTGGGCAAGGACAGACTGGCTGAGATCCCCTCCCTGCCCCTGCCAGCCTCCCTCAAGAGTTACCTGCTCTACCAATGACCCTCGTGCTCCAGGACAGAGGTGGAACCGAGGCCGTGGACGGGAGCTGACCCGCGGAGCACTGGGCTCTCCACCCTCGTGTCGTCCCTGCTGCTGGAGCTCCTCGGCCAAAGCCTTCCTGCCACTGCTTCAGCCTCCGTGTGTCCTTACTGGCGAGCTCTCAAGCAGTCCTTGTTTCACAGCTGAGTGCTTTGTTCCTGAGAAGTCACTTCCCCAGCACACTTACAAAAGGAACATTTACAGAGGCTCTGTGCTTCCCTGCTCCTCCTGAGAAAAGGCTGTGCTGCATCCTTGGGGCTTGAGGGCCTTGCAGTGAGTGATTTTTCTGTAGCAGCTAAAGGGAAGGATGATAATAAAAGAATAAAAACAAGAATAAAAGAATAAAAGAAAGAATAAAAACATAATTTGGGGAAAGAGGAGGCATTAGGAATAGACATGTTAAGACCAGGTCCTAAGAATGGAAAGGCTCAGGATAGCCAGCAGAGTTGGAAAGAGTCTGGAATACCATGAAGAATTAATTGATGAGTTTTTAAAAGCCAAAAAATAAAAAGTACAGCCCCAAACTCTGAAACACCACAACCAAGAACCCTTCCACCAGGACACTTCTTGATTTGGAGAAGGTGGTTGCGTTGCTGATGTCTGTATCTGTGCTGGGACTTCTCTGTTGCTGTTTCACAGGTTGTGACTCCTGCTTTCTTGTTTATCACCATTGCTTCTCCTGCTCCGTTCTCGGCTCTGCCTCCTCCCAGTGGGTTTGACTCAGTGGATTTTGCAGTCAGGCTGTGTCTCCACATGCCTCCTTCCCGACTGAAAACTGCAGCTTTAGGTCTGGGATTCCTGGCTGGTGTGGGAACAGGGAAGGACAAGCCTGTGCAGTAGGGTGAGCCCATCTGTATGAGCTTTGTCACACAGCTGCAGGTCCTGTCCCCTGAGCTCTGCCCCTGTTCCCTGCTGAGGCTTTAGAGGAACATTAATGTTCCTCTAATGGCACTGCTAGGGAATTCTCTTTTGGATAAGCTGCTTAAATTCATCCAACCCAGGCTTTGTTCTGTCATAGCCCAGCTTAATCTCCACGTAGCTCTGCAGCAGGAATGGTTCTCTGGGCCGTGCTGGGGGAGGTTGTCCCGGAGGAGTGGTCCCAGCGTGGCTGCAGAGGTGCCAGCAGCAGGTGAGGAGCCCGGGAGGGGGCTGCTGCAGGGGGGAACTCGGGAGGATTTAGCAGAGACCGGGGGTGATCCTCAGGCACAGCAAGGAGAAGCTGAACCTCTCCAGAGCTGGGGAGCAGGAGAGAACTGCAATAAACAGGGCAAGCAATTCAGGCAAAATCAGCACATCCCAAATAGATCCTCAGTAGCCAAGTAAAGAGGAGATGACACTCCTTTATTAGCAGGAGCTGCTCTCTTGACCTCTCCACAGGTTACTATGCTGCCTTTCTGGGGTTATTTTGCACATTTCTTTGTGTTTTTTTCTTGAAAAATGTTTGTGTGATTGGTGTTGTTTTGGTTTTTTTTGTTTTTTTTTTTTTTTGCTTTTGAGTTATCCCTTCAGTTTTGTGTAGGTACAAATGAGTTTAGTTGTTGAAAATGTTAATATATATTTGTGGTGTATGTATAAGAACATGTTTTAAACAGCTGCTGTAGGGTACCTTTTTGAAAATAAACTACTTGCATAGTATATTTTTTAAAGCACAGAGTTGGTGCCAAGACTGGGTGGGGTGTGATGTGCCCCTTTTTTATTCTAATATTATATGACTTTTTTTTCAATGTAGGGGTTTGTACTAGTTTCTGTTGCAGGGTGGGACACAAAATTCAGTGTGTGGAGCCCTACTTGGTTGCCTTCGACTTGAACCAGTGTCTTCCAGAACTCCAGGGAAGTAGCTGTGTTCTCCCTCCTTCTGATGCTCTTTGTGCTCCCTCGTTTCCATCTCTCCTCACTTCACCAGGACATTACTTTGTACAGTTTAAAATTCTTTCTATTTTATGACTGTAGATAATACTCAGTAACCTAATAAACTTTATTAAATATTACTTGGTGATGGGTTTTATTTGCATGAGATGATCAGATTTCTTCATGCTTTGTTCCTGCATGAGCAGTGAGCTGGTTCCCAGGACTCCTGCCCAAGCAGGCACAGCAGGGGCTGTCACAGCCTTATCTCTGCTTGCAGGGATAACAGTTTAAAGCTGGCATCTAAGAGGTGTGCACAGACGGAGGGCAGGCTGCAGCTGTGGGCACAGGGTGGTGAGGTGAGCTAACCTGAGAGTGCAGCTGCCCTTAGTGCCTCAGAGATGGAGCTGGGTGTAATCTGTGCTGAGCCAGCCTCGGGTTCCTGGTGTGACTGGGTTTACAGCTGATTTTACAGCTGCCTGCTAGTTGTGCCTTCAGTCGCTGACCTGTGCAATACAGAGGTGCTCCCACGTTGTGTCAGCAGTGAGGCTGAGCCTCTCCAAAGTGACTGGAAGTGTGATGATGAGGTACTTCTGTCCATGATGATGAAGGCTTTAAGTCCTCCTTCTGTCCACACACTTCTCTGTCCTCCCTGCAGCCACCAAGGTGTGTGAGGGAGCCAAATCTCTCAATCAGTTCACACACATGCACTGCAACATGTGAGGTTCAACTACAGCCTAATAAGGGTAGTGGGGAGGGAGAGCTCAAAAAAAGGCAAGTGGTTTCTTGCCTCTTGTCTCTAGTCCGGGCAAGATTTATTTTTTTTAAGTTTTTGGTGTCTCTTACATGTGGGAAAACCACATGATTAAGACAAGGGTTTGTAGATCCTGAGCTTCAATATCCAGCATATTCAGTAATCACACTTCTGGCTTGCTGCAGGCAGCAGAGGACTTCAGTGAAACTCTTACTTTGTGCCTGTTTCTGCCCCGGGCCCCTTCCCCTTCCCTTGCAGTTGGGGCTGGGGGGAGAGCAGGAGGCTGGGAGAGGGTGCAGAAGGTGGGGCGGGTGCAGAAAACTGAGGAATTAGTTCATGCTCAGCTCCAGACACCCAAACAGGCTTGTGTTCCAGCTGCATGGAATATTTGAAACAAATGACCTGCTCAGGGCTGGGAGCCTGCAGTGTTTATGTACAGTGCCATGGCAACGGGGCAGGAAGTCATGGGATGGGGATTGGACCTGATGGAATCAACAAATGAAATCACAGATTAGCAAGTCCTAATAAATCAGTGGTGCTCTGCTCCCCTGCTATTCTTGCCTCCATCCCAGCCCTGGCATCGTGGCAGGCAGCTCTCTGCCTTTGTGAGCAGCAGTAAAAGCTGCAAGTTCTGCTTGTCCCAGGACTGCCTTGAAAGCCACCCCTGCTGCACTGCCAGCATCCCATCCTGCTGCTGCTGACTCACCACTTTACGCACATGGAACTGTTCCTACATTTTTTAGGAGGCTCCTGGCCTCGACAGCCTGCCTGCTGTTGCCTTGCCTGTGCTGCAGGAGCACTGGGGCCACTCTGCAGAGAACCTTGGCGTCCTGGTGCTCTGGACAAGCAGTGGAGTAGCTTTTGTTTCTTCCTGGAAGTTGAGGCTTTGGTGAAAGTAATTTGTGTCTAGGAAAGCGTGCAAGGGAGGAGGTTAGTAGCTGATAAGGAAATATGTCATCCTTCTTTAGCAGCCTTGTCATACTCCTCTGGACAGAGAAGCCTGTCCTGGGTGCAGGTTCCACTCCTGCACAAACCTGTGCCCGTGGATCTTCATCAAAGCTGTGACAGTGCCAGGACAGGAAAACTCGGAGGGGGGGAAGACAATTGCCAATTCTCTCCTTTGTCTGCAGGACTGAGAATTTATTTCTGAGCTCAAACAACTTCCCTGTTGGAGCCCAGCCACCGGTCTGTACCTGTCAAGTCCTTTGCCAGTATCAAGGCAATTTTCCCTTTCCCTGGGCCTGAGATGTGGGAACTTGAAAGAACGTGCGTCATTCTTCTAAGAACTTATTTTGGCAGTCACACCTTTTCTCCTGCATAAGGTAAGGCAATTATGAAAAACATTTCCTAGCACACTGCCCCTCTTCTCTCCCACATGCTTCCTGTGCAGAGCTAATGCTGTTGATCTTATGCCAAAGTTGCATTTGACTGGAGAAGGAAATACAGTGATTTATTTAGTAAAGTTTATTAAAATTAAGAACCTAACCCAAAGCACAGCCTTTCTTGGCTTACAAGACAGTGCTGAAAGGAACAAAACTTGTTCAGTGCTTGCACAAAACACACTGAAGCACTGATCCTGCCTTTGCACATAGTTTTCATTCGAAACTATTGCAGGCTTGTCTGCCCTTCAGACAAAACTATTTGAAGCAGCTGCCAGATGTTTTGTCTGCCTCGTGTTTTACAGTTTGCTCATGCTCCTCCCCAGCTGGGGCTGCCCTGTGCCTTCTGTTCCTGTGGCACCCCCGTTTCCCACCCCTCACTCTGGCACAGGGCAGACACAGACCTGAGCATTTCTCTGCTGTGCAATCTGCTGGGCCCTGCTGGGACAGCACGGAGCAGCCCTGTTCCTCTGCTCACATCCTGCCACGCTGGATGGAAGTTAAGGTGATTTACAGTCTCTTACAATAAAAGCACTCCCGGCCTGGGTTTAGGCCTTGCTGAGCAGCCACAGGTCAGGGCTTGGGCAGCCTCTTGGACTGGAACTTAGCTGTGCTAGAAATCTTATTTCCCCCCATAAGAGGGACGATAAATTCTCAAATACAATGAAGTGGGGCAAAGAGCTTTGTGTTTTTTTCAGAACTGGGACAAATTTGACTTCATCAGAAGACAGATACCTGCTGAACAGGGAATACCTTGGGATTTCCTTCGTGTTTGCCTGGCCTTTACACATTATTTGTGTAAAATTTGTTAACTGGGAGCAGTCCCGTTTGCCATCATGTTTAGAGGTACCTACCTCCTTGGCTTTCTGTGCTCCTGCCCTGCTGACACTCCTGGAGAACCACATCCTGTACACGTGGGACATCTTGGGGCAGAGTCCTCATTAAATGGGTTTAACCTGCAATTTTTCACTGCTCAGACCCGCATCTTTTAGTAATCAGAGGACTCTTGTCCACACCTTTTGGGTGCCTAGCATTGCTTTTGCCTCTGACATCATGTGTGAGTGTTCTGCAGCCAGCAGCTTGTGGCCAAGGGAAGCTTTGCTGTGCAGAGGTGTTGGGTGGGACGTGGGCCAGGACAGAGGAGCTACTTCTGGGTGACCTTCTAGAGAGCACCTGGTTTGTCCTGAGGAGTCCCTGGAATGCCTGTTCTTACCTGAGCCTGCCACTGTTCCCTCCCAGAACCTCTTCTAAGCCATTATTTAGAAGAGCCTAACAACATTTCAGTCTAAAACCTGCATAAGCAAACAGGTTTTCCAACTTATTACTTTAAAAGGTACACGGGCAGGCAAAAAACACCTGCCTAAACTGGAACCTGGTAGGACACGGGTGCTGATATTTTTTTTTGCCTTTTATGAAAAAATACTGAAGGTTTCCTACAATGGAAATGGGTCTGAGCTCTTTGTTCTCCCACTTTTCTCAAAACAGGACCTTTGGGAGTGCAGAACTTGCTGGCAGGCTGCAGGTAAAGTGCCATCTACCAAAGCAGTAACTTAATTTCCTGCAACAGGCTGGATGTTTTCTTTAGAAGAGAACCACCTTGTATTGATAAGGTCTGTTTCTACTTAATTGGAGGTCCAGCAGAGAGACTTGAGGAGTACCAGCTGTTACTCCAAAATATGATCTGTATTTTTCAAACTGTCTAGACACCTGGGTGGGTTGCACACATTACCAGCAAAGGTAGTTAATCATGTCAAACGTTCTCTAAAGGTTTGTTTTGTTTAATGAGCTATATGGAAACCCAGGGGAACACAGTGAATCAAGCAGACAAGTGAGGAAATTTGATCACTGAGGCTGACACTTGGACATTTTTCATTCTGACCTGGTATAGACAGTGCAGAGATTTCAGGATTATTGGCTGTGGTGTTTGATAACACCACTGACACAGTAAACCCTCACAGCAGTGAGATGTGGGGGTGTTTCACATGTGCTCTTTGTGAAATGCTGCTAAATGAAAACTGACTGAAGCTGTGCTGCACAATAGGAAGTTACAGCAGTGAAAGTCAGATCTACAGAATGCCAGAAACGAAGTTTACACTTGATTTTGTAAAGGAAAACCTAGAAGAATGACCACTCAAAGTCCTTTTGATGCATCCTACTTGGATAAACACAAATGTTTTCAATTGATGCTCTCACAGATGCCAGTAACCTATTCCAAAGTGAAGTGCTGTGTGATAAGATCCTTTTTATTAGAAAGAAGGTGATTCTTCATATTCAATCTGACAATTTTATTTGCATTTTAAAAAATAGAGAAATGCAAATAACACTGGAGTTTAAAAGGGTGAGAGACAGGACAGGAACCCACCTTGAGAAGCTGCATCCTATTCTTGAGGTGGGCTTGCAGATCATGGATCTGGACTGTGGGTCTTGGAGGGTGCCTAACATTTACAGCAGAGACTTGTGGCACACAAGCTTAAACTCTGTGCTTTCTTGTGTTTGTGTTTGCTAACTGTGTTTTGAACTTCATAATCAAGACTAACCATGGCCTTCTCTAGGATAAACTTGTTTTCCTCTCTCAGGTTGCCTGGCACTGGCACTAATCACAAGAACTTTTCAGTAAGCACAAGGGGTGTACCTTTCTCTACAAACAGCAAAGGCAAATAAAATAATATTATGGTCAAACAGGTGGGGTGTTTGCAACCTAAACAAGCATGAGAATCCCAAGACAAGCTATGATTCATTTCCCAGTAAGTTTAACTTGGAGTTTAGAAGCCCTGAGCACCAGCATTAAACACTATCTCCCCAGCTGGGTGTTAAACAGTGTTTTCAGGAGGGGATGGACACTGAGAGAGCAGAGCTACCTCTGGAAGAAGCCAGGGCGCAAAAAGATTGTTGGTCAGGAAGAGCCTTTGACACGTGAATCTTTTACCAGATGCCTTTGGCAAAGGTTCAGAATCATAATTGGGAAGGGGGTGGGAAGGTTTGGCCTTGGGGCTGGTTGAGTGTTCTGAGCTGCTGGATAAAGGTCCGTGGGTACAAGCTGGCAACTGAGGCTGACCCTGCAGCATCCCCCAAAGGGCCGGCTGGGTCCCTGAGCAGCACTGAGGGTGATTTCTTTGGGTGTTTTCCCAGTGGTCAGTGGCTCCAAATGGTGCTGGAAGTTGTGTGAGAGAAGCAGCACGCTGCAGACTGCGCTGTTTCTAAATTCTCTCAGATATCCTTCTTGCCAAATTCTCTTGGAGAGAGATTGTGTAATCAAACCAGGCTGCATGTAAAAACACACTTGTGTACGTCCAGGCGTGCAGGGTATTGCCAAAGTGGACAGACTGTCCTGCCTGGGCCTGCCAGAAAATTGTGTTTTGTCCAGCGGAAAAGAAAACATCCTTTTCTCTTTGCACTTTGGAATTTGTCTTTTCAGACTCTGATCTCATCAGCAGAGTCTCTCTCACTATGACAAGTTTGGCCATCTTGAGTCAGGACCGTGGGCCAGTAAATTGAGTCTTGCAGCAGTAGCCAAAGCTGCTCCCCACAGAAAGTGGCCCTGTGGAAATGTGGCAGAGGCTCCAAAGGTTGCAAGGAGAAAGGAAGCTGAGCTTTAATTCGGAATTTTGTGCTGGTTGCTCTTTGCACTACAGAAGGCAGTGTCTACCTCTAAACAAAGCACACAGAGGAGGAATATTTCATACCTAACATGTTTATTGGCTGGATTTTAGAACACAGGCAGTTTGCACCAGGCTGTGTGTGAACTCTGTGTCACAACTGGAAATGAGACATCTGCTCTAGGTGTGCCACCAACGTGCAGCTTTCTTTCCAGACTGTTCCATATAGCTGGAAAGGCTGATTTTTAAAGACAAGCACCTAAATAGAGTGACATTTTTGCTATCTCTTGCTTTAAGCCCTCGTCCTAATCTAGCATTGACCTTTTTGTTTCACTCTTTACTGTCTGCATTGGATTAAAATGGCAGATTTCCTTGGATTAAATGTTGAAATGGGACTACCAACTGTAATTGGTAGTTTAATTAAATTCATTTAAGGCCCATTCATTTAAGGTCTGCCAGAACGGCTGCATGAGAAAACCCCACATTAGGCACTAGTGAAGTAAAATAGATCTTAGCACTCTTGAGCATTTGGAGTCTCCCTGCAGGAAAACAGAGCAGCTCACAGATCCAAGGACATCCTTGGAAGGAGGAGCTGCCCCTCTCCAGTCCCACTTTTCAATCAGGACCGGTTATGTTTGGAAACTTCTTTGCAGTGGGGGGTGGATGGGGATATGCTTAAAGCAATCAAACAAAAGTGGGAGGAGAAGAAGCAAAAGGAAACACTCTCCTGAAGCCAAATTATTTTGGGGGGGTTACTGGGAGGGGGAAATTGTTTTGTTTTGTTTCGTTTTCTGAGAAAACATCCCTACAGCCAAGACAAACAGAGATGCCTGCTCCAGATCTTGTTACCTTTGGTCTCCTTGGGCCCCACGTCAATTCCCAGATTATTTTTATGGACTGTTTAATCCAGGGGTTTCTTTCCCCTGTAGATAAATGGTATTTTAGATTCCAGGACAGCTTCAGATGCTAATACCAGCTGTCTAGACAAAGAGTGGCCCATGAACACGATCGTAAATAAAAACAGTCTTGGGGCTTTGTTGGTCTTCTTTTTCCTTCCTTCTCCTGTCCAACTAACTTGAGAGAGACTGGCAGGAGAGGCTGGCCATGTGAAGGCAGGGACTGCACAGTTTCCCCCCCCTTTGCCATCTTTTGGATGGAATTGAGTGGGCTGGGGCCATTCCAGGGGATGCTTAGTCTCAGAAATGTAAATATTTCTAGGTAAGGAACTAGGGGATGGAGTTCACAATTATGTAGTGCATCTCCTAGGTTTCACAGAGGAGCACTGAAAAGGTTTTTATGCCTCTCATGGCTTTCACTACATGGATCTTCAGCTGGATTTTCCTGGGGGAAGGAGCAGTTTCTTGCAGCTTCTGTTCTTTGTTACAGCTGTGCAGCACTGCCCTGGACTGTCCTCCTTTCGTAGAGATGCTCTTATTACATTTCCTTTCCAGATACTTTTACAGAAAGCATTAATCCTCACTTAAAGCACACACTGATCTTCTCCTAATGGCAGAGCTGATGCCAAAGTGCCCCACAGGCTGAAGAACCAGATCCCTTATTCCTGCAGCACCGCTGCTAATCCCATCTTTCACGTGCTCCTGCCTGTCTCAGGTGGATGGGGAGATGCATATTCCTGGCTCGCTTTTAGGTGCTTGACCGACCTTTTTATTGCCAAAATCCCTAGGCAAGGAAAGGAGGAGTGGGAGGAGAGGCCTTTAGGGACGGCGGTGCGCTTGCAGCACGGCCTGCACTGCCCTTGCTGCAGTCAGGGCCTCTTCCCAGGGGCCTGCCCGCGTCTCTCCAAAAGGCCTCCCAGAGAAGGGAGAGTCGAGCAGAAACTGTTTCAAGGGAACGTTTATCACCGTCCTTCCACCCAGTGATGCCTCACATGGCCTTTGCTAAAGTGTGCAGAAGGAATGGAATTTATTGCCCGACTCTGAGGACAGGGCCGGGATGCAGAGCGGCACCGGCTCGGAGCGCGCCGTGCTCGCAGCAGAGCCCCGAGCGCAGGACACTTCTCCTCCTGCTCAGAATGGGACCTGTGCTCTATAAAAAGCAGATGAGCCAGGCTGCAGTCAAGGGCCAGCACCCTCACATCAACACGGGATGAACGGCATCCATTCCTAGGGATCAGGAAAAGCAGGGCTGGGCTCGTGCTAAATCCTGTTGATGTCAGTGGCAAAGCCTGGTTTGATGTTTGCCCTCCTTCAGCCTCAGCTCAGGAACATTCTGAGTTCAGGTTTTAGCACCTGCTCCAATTTGAACCCTCCCACAGGTGACCCCTGTAAAGAAGGCTTGGGTTAGCTTTGTCTGTTGTCACCCCCAGGTCAAAGTCAGTGTCCCTGGCATACGGCAGGAAAAAAAAGAAAAGAAGGAAAGTCATAAGGCTTAAAATCTTTTTGGTGGGTTGATTCTCTCTTGACAAATAAAGGTGCAGATACATAATCCATAAAGTTTTCACGTTCCCTTTTAAACACTGGAAGAATCATGCTCATACAATCATATTGAATATGGATATTATTTAAAAGAAGGAAAATGATACAGTTTGATGGATCCTGACCAAAAAAAGAAACGAAAACTTTCATTTGATGGGAAATGTCAACATTTCAACATTTTTCCAATACTGTCATTTTTAAGAAATCCCCAAATTGCTGCTCCCAACCAGCCTTTCTGGCCAGCAGCATTAGACACAAAGCCAAAACCCAGCAGAAAGAGTCTCTTTTAACAGTGTACACACACCATGTTTATAAAGCCTGCACTTTGTTTTTACTTGACTCTTCTAGAGGATGTACAACTTCCTCAGAATTTCACTTCCATAGGTTCTCCAAAGGCTGGGGTATTCCAGGCTGGCTATGAGCCAAGGCAACCATAAATCATCCATGGCAAGAAGCTCCCTTCTCAGCGTTGCTTCCCCACGACAGCATTTTGGGGAGCATAATGTTTTCATTTTCTGTGCACCACTGGGCTCTGCAGGGTCCTTTCTCTGGTGTTATGGTCTCAAGGAATTTTTAAAATAACCATTCTATGCAAAAGGTTTATGTACTCCATATGCACCCATGGAGCCTGCTCTGGCACCACACAGGGCAGTGGTGCTGGGGTGCAAGGGCACTGTGGACATGACAGAGAACTGGTTTTGTTTCATTTTGCTAGGCTACAGTCTTTATTAGGTTGCAAAATCCAGGACTAGAGCTTTGCTCTGAACTGAAATGTCTTACAGATAAGCCCTGGAATAAGTGTGAGATAACCCAGAAGAGACTTTTTTCACTGGAGTTGAGACAAGGAAAAGATTTGGACTTTTTTTCTGACATACAAGGGCCTGGAAGGTGTTTTTTTCATTCTTCTAGAAAAATGTGTGTCCCTTTTAGCCTTTCCAGAAGGTGACAGCATGTAGTGGGAAAAGGATGGAGGTCAGAAAGCAGCATGTGTCTGGGCTGGGATGGTTTCTAATCCTCATGTGTGTTACTACAGGGCAGCTCTGGCTGGTGAACCCATGGAGCAGATATATATAGGCCAGGAAAAAACACGCAAGTCACAAAATCCAAGTGTCCTACCATGGGACGTGGTGCTTCTGCCAAAAAGTGTGTCTGTCCCAGGGCTGCCTGGTTCTCCCACAGCACTCTCTGGTTCACTCCAGGGCATGTTTCCTCCTCCAGACACCAGCTCAGAGCTGCTGCTTTTCCTCTAGGAAGGTGAGGGAGACCAGCCAGGAAGCTGGTGCCATTACAACTGTCTCACGAATTTCCCCATTTTGCCAGGGCCGAGGAATGGCCAAGGGAGGGGGAATGGGCAGATGGATTTTCCAGGTAACACCTGGTGAAAGAGGGACAACAGAGTCTCACTCAGAACAATGGGTTTGTTTTGAGCTGCTTGTCAGGAACTGACCTCTTTCCCCTCTCATCCTCTGAGCATGGGATCCTCGGGATTCTTGTTTTCTTTCTGCTCTCCCTCCCTGAGATAACATTTTCCTCTCGGTGCAGTGACGCACGCAGTGTCCACCACGTCTCCTTGACATCAGTGCCTCCCGTCCAGCTCCTTGCTGCTGTCTCTGTGGGCATTGAAGGACTGTGAGGGTGGACTTTAGCTGCAGAGGTCAGGTTGTGGTAATCCCTCTCCTGAACCAGCTGCCTCCTCTCGCACACAGCCCAAGGCTTCTGGCAGATATGGCTGTGTCAGGGTGGATGTGTTGAATTCCCTTTTGCCACCACCTGGGCACTGTGTGGGACAGGCACGTGAGGAGGTCAGTTGTCATTTGGGCTGCAAGGAGAGGAGATGCAGCCCTTGCTTGAGGTCTGACGAAGGAAAAGGCAAGGGCAGCCCTGGCGGGGAGGATACAGCTGCATCCTCCCTCCCTGCCAGGGACCCGGGGCTGCTTTCTCCGGAAGCCAGGCCATGATACACCCACTAGGAATGAGCATTGCTCACAGCCTCTGCAATCAACATATTGCCCAAACCCACAGTTTCAGCATGTCCCCTCCTCAGAGCCCCTCTGTGAGACCTCAGCCAGGGCAATAAACTGTGGCTCGATGGGGAAGCAAGCCAAGGACAGGCCTCGGGTGGGGTCAGGCTCTGCTCCCAGGGAACAAGGGACAGGACAAGGGCAAACAGCCTCAAGTTGCACCAGGTGATGTTGAGGTTGTATATTAGGAAAAATATCTTCACCAAAAGGGCTTTCAAGCCCTGGCACAGCCGCCCAGGGGAGCAATGCCATCACCGTCCCTGGAGGGATTTAAAAGCCACGTGGATGTGGCACCTGGGGACACGGGTCAGCAGTGGACTTGGCAGTACCGGGGGAGTGTTTTGACTCGATGCTCTCAGAGGTCTTTTCCAACATAAGTGGTTCTGTGGCTCTGTGTGAGGGCAGGCAAGACTTGCCCATGGTCTGTGCTGGTTGTAATGCCTGGACAGAGGCCACGTGAATCATCCAGCTCCTCCCAGGAGCTCCTCCCTGGGCTCGCACTGCCCAGCTGACAGGCACTGCCCACAGCAGCTGCCCACGGCCTCTCTGCCGTCAGGGGTGGCACGAGGGGGCAGAGGGCAGCCACAAACCAGGCTGTGTGTTCAGCACGTGCTGGCCAACCCTGGGTTTTCTCAGCCAGTCCCAGAATTGCCGGGACATCTCATACCCCTGGTGAGCTGCAGTCATGGGAGGCCCTGGACAGGGTTAGCAGGAGGATGTACAGATAAAACTGCGCAGGGAATTTGGAGAAGCAGGGATTGTGCGTTCCCACACAAAGGAAATTCTTTGTGGTGAAGTTCCTCAGGTAAGCTGGGAGTGTCTTTGGTACAAAGAGACAACGCCAGTTAAAGCACCTGCGCCACTGCACGTTTCATCCTGGTGTACAACTGGAAAAGAATATAAAGGTATACAAAGAATGAAAATAAAAGAGAAACGGTATCACAGTGTCTGTAACAGCAAAGATTGGCTTCCCATTCTCTGTGCAGAAAAACAGCCCTGCAATTGCCAAAGGCAGCTGAGGGCTCCTTGTGCTTCTCAGGTGCTGCCTGTGAGCAGCTCTCACCGAGGAGGCAGGAGAACGGGGTACACCTGACTCTGGGCACCACGGAGAGGAAGTGATTTAGCCTTCAAATGTCCTCTGCAGTTAAGACCTGCCAGCAAAGCCTCTGTGTGGAAATTCTGCCTGGAAAAGAGTCAGAAAGGTACTTTTCAAGTTTTATGGTAACAAAAATCACAAAAAGGGGGCAAAGAAAGGAAAGGGGCTTTTCATTTTTTTCTACTTTACTGGTTTTTATTGTTTTAAAACTTAGTTCTAATTAGGTGATGCAAATTCTTCAGATGAACTCTGGGTCTGAGGGGGAATATAAGGTTTTATAGAGCCCGGCGTGAGGTTGTGTGTTTTGTACCTTGTCTCCTAGCAGCACAAACCACATGGATGTGAGAGGCTGTTTTATGATCCGCCAGGGCTGTTGTTGGACAGGCTACAGTGAGCTGAGTTATTCCAACCACGCTGGGTTGCTGTTCCCTCCCTCTTTCTTTCTCTCTTTTTCCCCCCTCTTTCCCTTATTTTTTTTCCTCTCTTTTCCTTTTTTTTTAAATTTTTTCTTTCCCCTCCTTACAGGCAAGTGTGAGAGGGATGGATGCTTTTACCACCCTTGTGCCAGAACTCTCTCGCTGGACTTGGCGTCAGCAACGCTTCTCATCTCCCTCACAAGCCCTTTTCCCTTGCTGGCTGGGATTTCACCAGGCGTTTCTAAAGAGGCAGTGAGCTATGTTGGTTACTCTTTCAATTGCTCATCTCTTTAGTGTTTTCAAGAAAAAAAACAAAAAAACCCAACCCCAAAAACAACAACTCTGTGCTCCTGCTGCGCAGCAACTTCCGTCAGCGGATTTGGGAGCTTGGCAGACGTTAATGAGCTCGGGCTCACAATGCCCCTGCCATCTCCATTTCACAGCTGGGCAGGACTGAGGTGTGGGCAAGCTCAGAGATTTGCCTGGGCACACACAGTGTCTTAATTCCACCCTGGCCTGGCTTGACTTCTTGGTGCTTTGACTTCCCCAGGCTGATTCTGGTCTTGCCTCCCCCTGCTCCTTCACATTCTGACTGCAATTCTTCCTGTCAGTCTGGTGGCTTTGCAAGCTGTGATTACAGAAATAACACCCTCCTGTCTTCCCAGTGTTATCCCACTCCCAGTCAGTCCTGGAAAGACCTATTCATTGGATTACATGACTCTTTATTTAAAAAGAAAAATAGGTTTTAACTGCTGCTCCCAGAGAGAGACATCTTTAGGTCTGCATCAGAGCATCTCAACAGCTCTGTCACAGTCACGCTGCACATTGATTTCTTTATATTGCCTTTTCTCTCTTATTTTCTGCTTGTGAGGGCCGTGCAGCAGAACTAAACATGGCTTTTGTGCCAACATGAGAGATGGGCATGGAACTGGCCAGGATTTATTTTCCACTGACAGAGGAAATGTCTGGGATGATTATTTTCCCTGTACAGCCAATTTGCTTTGTGTGAGACAAGTCAGCCAGAGTAGGATGTTTGCAGAAGACACAGACCCCAAAGAATGTGACCTGGTTTGCTTGTGACTGTGATGGTTCATGATTCAATAGGAGAGGAATATGACCCAAGGCACCATCTAGGGAGACTGTGAATGCAATGCTGCTCTCATTCACTCTGGTATAAAGCTGTTGGTTCCTTCCTGGGGATTACAGAAGTATAACTGGCTCCTTTTTGGTATATAAATCACCAGGGAAGTGAGCTGAATGGTGGGGGCAATCAGCAGAGTTCAAATCCCTGCATTTGCTCCTCTCTGCCAGTTTAAGATCACTGGATGTACAGATGATTCCTGCACAGAGCTGGTGGCCAAATGCCACCCAAGCTAAGCATCAGAGGCAGAAAAATCAGCTTTGCTTAGAAAGAGAAGGACAAGCATGGAAAATCCCCCTAATTATTGTGAATTGCAGCCAAAACCACTTGAAAGCAGAATAGTTCATGCTCATTAAGTAGACTTCGTAGGTTGAAAATGTCATGTTTAATTAACAAATCACTTCCTTAAGGTCACATAGACAAACTGGTATGAGGTATAACACATGGCCCCAGCAAGAGGTGGGTGTCAGGGTTGCTGGAAGGGAGCTGAATGTGCAGGAACCTCAGCTGAGGTGTGTTGTCTTGGGAGTCCTGTTATTTCTTACCCACTGGTCTGATTTAAAGAAGTGGCAGAAATCAGTATGATGGATGGCATCAGTAATGTTTTACGCCCCGAGGTCTGAGAGAGGGCACGAGGTGTGAGGTGTGAGCCAGTCCTGCCTTGCCCGGGGCACTCGTTGTAGCTCGGGAGTGACCTGGCCGTGAGCACCGGGCAGGGGGCACACGAGTGTCCCGCTCTCCCAGGCCTGTGCTTCAGCAGATGAAGGTATTCCCGAAGGGAACAAATCCAGCTGCAGAGCTGCCTGCTGACATCCACGGAGTGCTGTCACAGACGGAACTGACCCCGTCCCCCAGACTGCTTCATCTCAGCCTTTCTGGGGTAATTAATCCGAACGGCTGCCTTGGCTCTTCCTGCTGCTCTTCCCTCTTGGTTTTGTTCCTCCTTGAGTCGCACCCCCGCTTTACGCTCATCCTCCCCGTGCAGCCCCCTGGCTCTGCGCTCCCCCTGCCCCTTTCCCTGCCATGGGGGTGGCACGGGGGCTGTGCGTGCCCTGGCAGCAGAGGCTCTGCCCGGAGCGAGGGGCAGCGCTCCCTGCTCCTGCCCCGGCCGTGCCGCAGGGCCCGGGCACAGCCCTGCGCTGCCCGCAGCGCTCCGCGTGTTAGCACAGGGTTAAAATGTTTTAGAAGTGCAGTAGCTTAGATAGGCTCTGAGTAAGCATTGTTTCTGTTAAATCTTGTGACTCTGCACCTGTGTGTGTGCACCTATAGCACAGGTAGTACTGTTACACTGTGTTATAGGTATGCAATGATTATTTAGAAATCATGGGGATGATTGTGGGAGGGGGACTTGTAGGGGCTTGCAGTGTATGCCTGGATGATTACAATAAACCCAAAACTCATGCCCGATCGCTCACAATACAACGGGTAGTTAATGATTGACATATGATTCTATAGTGGTTATATAAGATAGAGTATAAAATGTGTTCACTCCAAACTCATGTCGGAATCAGATTTGGGTTGGTACCCCGATTCCCAGAGCTCTGCAATAAAAGCACCTGCATATAATCATTCTGTGATTATGTGTTTCTACGCTAACACGCGCAGCAGCCGGGACGAGCCAGGATTGCACCGCAGTCAAATAAAAGACACAGACAGAGTGCCCCGTGCCAGGAGGGGGAAGAGCAGCGTTGAGGTCCCCGAGACCCCGATCTGCACCGAGAAACCCTGCTATGATAGATCAGTGCTTTTCACCCCACATGTTTTCACTGAGACTGTCACTGCTGCCCTCTCTATATCTCAAGCAGAAAAAAAAGAGTTTTCTACCTACAGGGAAAGAACTAATATGGTTTATTAAGCTTGTCAATATTTTAGATAAATTGTTTATGTCCTGCTTCTAGTTCCACTTCACTGCAGACTTGCCCAGCCTCTCCAAGCTGTTCTGGATTATTGCTGTGCTCTGATCTCAGGAGACCTGTGAGCAGTTGTTAGCCATGTGTGTACATGCTGGCCCATCTTACACACTCCACTTATTCAGCAGTGGCCAAAATATGCCATGCAGCTGGTCTGCTTCGCTTTCTGCTCTGCCTGCTTACAATTTCTTTTCTGCAGTAGACACAATTGTATTTATTTTTTTTTGTTTTGTTCATATGCAGCCAGTTACAGAGGAGCAATGTGAAGAAACATGATCTAATATAATGGTATTTACTAAATATACACATTTCATGCCTGACTACATCCTCCTAGTTTCTGGAGCATTCCCTAGCACAGGACATCACGCCAATAGGAAGCTTCCCAACTTCTAAAGAAATACCTTCCCATTGCTCCACGCCACAGCAAAGCACATGCATTTGTGTTTTCTCTCACTGAAACGTGGTTCTTCCATTCACCTGTATCACAAAAGGGAGTGAGAATGTTTGTGTGTAGCAAAACAAGACAGAAAAGAGATCGCTGGACAGGGTGTGGGGAATGATTTCATTTTCTCTTCCGCCAAAAATATTTCATTTGGGTGGAAAGGGGAATATCATTTCTGTGTCAAAGCTACTGGCCACCTATAAAGGCAGAGCCCAAAAGGCACCTTTCTTTCTGGTATATAAATATCTTTAAATCTTCCCGGTGCCTCAGAATAAAGGGCTGGAGGGAGCAGTGGGTTTTTGGCATATTTCTTTTAAAGCCAGTCCAAAGCACACTTTTTCTTTTACTAATGTCATGCTTCCCTATCTTACATTTTGAAGGGAGAACACCTTTTGTGAACGTCAGCAGAAACACAACCTCTGGCTTTGGGGCAGCGCTGGGGCTCTGCAGGCTCTGCTGTCAGGTGCTGCTGCAGATGAGCAGCCACCGAGCCGGGGGGAGTTTCCAGTGAAGTTTCTGTCTCTCACATCTGAGCTCCAGACAGACTAACCACAACCACAGGCTATGGCAACTGCGGCAGCAGCAGGGAGGAAGCGAGGAACATCTGGCCTTTGACTTCCTTTAAAGAGATTTGGGCTTAGGTTGTTCTCTTTTTTTTCCTCCCTCTCTCTCTGTCTTTCAGTGCTGCTCCGTCAGACTCGGGGCAGACAGGATTTGAAACCACACACCTCGGGGTGCCAGAGGAGACAGACACCAGGGCCACCCCCACCCCTGCTGCCCTTCAGGAGGACAGGGTTGAAAAAGGGGGGGGCTGCCTTCTGATGTGACCTTGTTGGGGGCATCCTTCTCCCTGTCCCCAGCTGCAGGAGTTAATTTCTGTGCGGTTCCCATCTCCCCCTGGTCCCCAAATTGAACACACCCTCACTCGAGGACACAAAACAGTTCCATTCACAAGATCCATCTTGGGCAATTAGGAATTTGCTGGGCAGGATGTCACCTAGCCAAATAAGTCTCTTTGTCTGCATTTTTTTGTTTGTTCTTCCTGGCTGATGGAGCTGTGGTTTGTTTACTTGTTAGTATACTTTTTTTTCCGCTTTTATTCTAAGGAAAAGTGTTTGAAGTACAGGACCCTTTAGAGGGAATGAAGTGCAGTAAACACATTAGGAACAGGGACAGCTGAGGCTGAATTAGGGAAGCCCTCTAGAAATGATATTTAACATTTTCTTAGCAGTGTTCAGGAGCCCCCTAAGGATGTGTGTATCATTGCCTGTTACACAGCAGGGAAACTGAGGCACAGATCAATGAATTGACTCATTGAATGGCAGCAAAAGGCCAGGGCAGAGCTGGGAACCGAGCCACAATCTCTTGAATTCCAGTCCAGAGCTCTCTTCAGCAGGACACAGTGCTACTGGGTTTGGGTGTTGCCTGGTTTCTGCGTTACTCTGTCTGCACAGGAAGCAGTTCACTAAGACGTGAATAAACGTGAATAGTGCTCAGAGTCAATTTTTTTTCGCCCTGTTTTCTTTTTAAAGGACAGTCTCCCAAAATAAACGTTCCCTTGAGTCAGTTCAATCTCCAGTAGGAAGAGTTTCCACAGAGCAAAGACCTTTACCATTAGAAGTGGACAAATGGGTGACTCAAAATTTTTAAAAACATAGCCCATGATCATATAACCTGCTATATTAGGAACTTGTGTAATTGAGTCTTCTGCTCAGTAACTTCTGAGAACAGCTAGTATAGATACTTCAGGGAAAAACAACCCTGCCCTCCCTTTCACCTGCCCCTGGGTGCCTATAAAAGACAATTGTGTAACATTAATTTCTCTGTAATCTCAGCTGTCTCTTTGGGACCAGCATCCAGCCTTTACCCTTCCAGCCTTTTCACTGTTACCTAGCAATGGCCTAACCTCAGTTTTGTGTCCCCAGCTGAGATTCCCATGGACTAAAGGGCCACTCGACACGGACGCAGCACTGCCCTGTCCTCAGTGGATTCACTGCTGCCTCTGGCAGGTCTTTTCCCCAGACTTGGGCAGCTTGTCCTGAGCAACTCAGCACTGTGACTTTCCATCCCTTATTCACTTCTGTCTGCTCTGACTCATTAGTACGGCCTGACTGTAGCTTCTTTATTGCTTAAATTACACTAATTGTTGTCACAAGGGCAGCACTGGTCAGGCACATCCCTGTTCTGCCAGAATCCACTTTCCAAACCGTGGTGTCAGGACAGGAGAGGATCCCAATGAACCATGTCCTCACTGGAGGGAGTGTCTGTATCTCACTGTCTCCTTGCCGTGCTGGGGAAAGGGAAGGGAGCGGGAACTGGAGAGGAAAACAGTTTGGAGATAGAGGAGTCAATACCTCAGATACCTCTAGGAAGGGAGGAGCGTGTGAGACAGACAAAGGGTGGGAAATGCAGTTTCCTGATGGAAGAACTTTGGCTGACACATTTGCTGTGAGTAACGCAGACCTAGTGGCCCGTGTCTGATAGCTATTTATAACTGCTCAACAATGATCCCCTTATCACGAGGCCATGGGCAGTGTCTGCACACCAAGCAGGGGGAGAAATCAACTCACAAGTGATGGTTTTTGCAACAGAAGTAAGCAAATTGCCAAGAACCCTCTTCTCTGGGAGGGAGGCTGTGGTCCAGCAGAATACACAGACTCAAAATCAGAGAAAGGACCCTTGTGCTACCCACATGCTGTGCAGGATTCCTCAGCTTGGCTCTCTGTGCTGTGCACTTCTTTCTCTCCCTGAATCCAGTTCAGGTGCCTGGGCTGATAGAACTTCTCCCAGCTCAGAGGGGCATGGGCACAGGGAGAGGCTGTGCTGACAAATCACAGCCTGATTGCTGGCAGTGAGGCCTCCACCAGAAGGTTTCCAAGGTCTGTAAGTCTCTGGGCTGTGCTGTCTGTCCCTCTCCCTCCAAGGACTGGATCCACTTTACAGAAGAGGCTGCAGGTACCTGAAAGCAGAGCCCTGGCATCCACGCCTCCCAAAGACCTGCCTGGGAGAAGGGACACTTCCCTAGTGCCTGCACTGCAGGATTCAACTCCTTGACCTTTCTCTGACTTCTAGGATGAGCTAATATTTGGGCAGTAACTTTCTGCTGGGATAATCCATCTCTGAGTGACAGTGACACCTCTGTGTTCAGGGCTGAGGTTTGTAGGTCAGATGTTTGCCCAGTGCGTGGGATTCCCAGGAGAAAGTACCTTGTTTCTGCAAGCTATTATTAAAGCCAATTATGTCTGTAAAAATTTCTTTCCGGGTGGAAGGTTGAGGTGTTTCATGACATGTAAGTCACACAAAGGACACAGATTTATTGCCACACGAGTCCAACCTCACTCTTCCCCTCCTGCTCCCCCACCGTGACCTGCAGAACTGGTTCTCCCCTCCCAGAGGCAGTAACCCAAAACCCTGTGTGGCAAGACAAGAGAGGACAGGGAAGAGCAGTCGTGTCCAGCTCTTGATGTGACACTCCTTTCCCTGAAGGGCTGCAGGACGATTTGACATGGAAACTTCCTTCACCCTGTTATCAGTGACTCGATCCCATCCCTCTGCCCGGCTGTCCCCGCCAGGCTGTCTCACGGGGTGTCCTTGTTTCAGGGGCTTGGGACATTAACAGCCACCAGACAGGACTTGGCCACACTGATAACACCCCAGAGAGCAACTGTCTGGTGAGAAGTGTAAGCACCCAAAGCCCTTACCTGATTCCTGTATCAAGGCCAAGAGGGAAATAAAATCATCCCGTGAGCCTACTCTATGGACGCAGTTTCCACATGGAAGCCAGAGCTGGCTGAAAGCTCCAGCTCCCAGGCAAAAAAACGTGCTTCCATCCCATTTCAGTCCAAGAGATCAAGGAGATCAGTTTTACCCACAAACAGGCCAATATTCTGGAACAAATCATCCTGAAATTCTTCTGTTTTCTCAACTTTATCTTTAGATCTTTATCTGCACTGTCAGCTCAGGACAATGTCACCCAAACCTTGCTTAACAGTGGACTGCACCTCTGTTGCATGGAATTGATTTTATTGTGAGATGCAGAGATTGTCTGTCTGGTAACGCCCCACTCCCTCACACCTGGGCAGCTGCAGGCTCACTGCAGTCATGTTCTCTTGCATTCAAGAGGCACCAGAGATCCTGACCTGTATTACTGTCATGAATTAGTCAGTTCTTACACTTGTGAGAGAGCTGCTGCCACTCAATCGTGTCAAGCTGTCAGCAGAGTTTCACTGTGAATTTTACCTGCTGAATATGGATGTTTTTGCTGTTGTGGTAGAATGGAGATTTGCCTGCATCTCGGGCAATGGCTGAGCCATTAAGCTGCTCCTCGCTCATTTTCATCTCCTGTGGCAACAGGTAAAATCAAAGTTTTTCTTGAATACTGAAAATTCCCAGTGAGATGTGGTCAGTGGAGCTCAAGGACTGGATTAGATCTTACCTGCCCTTGTGTCCCATTCTCAAAACCCCCACTCCCACTGATAGTGCAGCTTCTCCCTGTGCCCAGCAAGCTTGGCTCCTGCCCTGGGGGCTGTGGTACCTGCATTCAGCACTTTGATGTATAAATAACTTTGGGCCTCATGGTTTTTGAATGTTGTTTATACCCCACTGGCTGCCACGTCATGTGCCAAGGTTATAAATACCCTGCTGCGTCTAGACTGTATCTAAACTTGGCATTGGGCACCCAGATTCATGAGAGGAGTGGTTTCATCTCGTAGCACAAAGGAGGTGCCCCAAAGTGTTTGATCAGGGGTCCAGAGGGGGCTTGGCAAGAGACTTCTCTCCTCCTGCCATGCCAGAGCAGCACTGGCCCCACTTTCTGAAGGGGCCTTGGAAAATCTCTTCCTCCCGTGCTCCAAAGCTGCTGGGCACCCAGCCCAGAGGAAATACCTGACCTTATCCCTTCCTGATGGGCTTCAATGCACCATTGAGTGCGAGGGGTCCAAAACATCACAGACTCACCTTCCCCAGCCCTGACAGATCCGAGCTGAGGCTGGGCTTGGGCTCAGACTGAGACTGAGATACTGGGGGGGCTGGATGGCTGCAAGGCTGAGCTGGAAAGGAAGGACAAACAAACATCAGCTGCCTGTTAAAGCCACGCTGGTACAGCTGCAGCAGGAGCCTCTGCTGCAAACAGAGTCACCAGCAAAGCTGATGCATTTCCCCGTGCAACATGAGGGTGATAATTTGTATTTTGACTAAGGGCAGTGAACCGCTCTGGGCTAGCTTGTCTGTAGCTATGTAAGGGGGACTCTGTGAACTCCTTCCCACTCCTGGGTTTTGCTTGGAGGCTGAGAGCACTCTTGACATATTATGGGGCTGTTCCATGATGGATGAATGACAGAACAGAGGATCACATCTCACATCAGAGCACTGGCTATAAACACTTTTTGTGTCAACATTGGTGAACCCCCACTAGACCATAACCTCAGTCAGTACCATGCTGAAGCCTCTTTGCCTCTTGTGCTGCCTTAGAGCTTTACAGCATTGCTCTGCCCTGACAAGGGCCACAGCATTCCCTGAAGGAACAGGGCATGGGGACAGAATTTTTGTGGCTTGCCTGTGAATGTGGAACATCTCAGTGTGGTTGTGGCATGCAGGCAGGCAGGGCTGCAGGCTGCAGGGAGCACAGAGCTGCCAGTCAGTCCCCGAGGAATCCCTGATGATTTATTGGATGCAGTTTACAGGCCTTGGAAGGGTAAACCTGCGGTCATGACATACCAAGCAGCAACACTGCTAGAACTGTGTTTCGACCTGGGAGATGAGCACATTTGATATGAAGGCTGCAGGAGGGACACCAGCCCTGCCAGTATCCTCCTTACCCAGACAATATTCCTTGTGACTCCAGTGAGTTGCCTGAATTAGGATTGCTGGGTGCCTGCCACAGCCTCCTCTGCAGCTCCTGTGGCCCCTGCAGGCACTGAAGGGCTCCGTGTGCCGGGCTCCTGTCCCTCAGCCCAGGCTGTGTCCTGCAGGGCTGTGTGTGGCCGTGGGCACTCCCGGGTGTCAGAGCACGTCCTTCCCACAGGATCCATCCCAGGGCCTGCCTGTGCAGGTAGGGCAGAGGTGCCAGCGGGAGCGGGGAGGTGCTTTTGCCTCTGGCTCTGCCCACATTTGGAGAAACCAGGGTGGGGGGGATGCTGTGGGGCTTGTGTCAGGCACCGTGTGCTGAATGAGGTGCCTGCCCAGGAATCTGCCTGGGGATGGTTCTCCTCCAAGCTCTCCAGTGCTCTGGGATGTCCTGGGGAGGCTGCAAAGCTCATTTCCTCAGTGCCTGGCACCAGCTCTGCTCCCCGGCTCTCCCAGCCCCGTGAAGCTGCAGGGAGGCCACGAGGTGAGGCCTGTTTGAGCTGTTACCTGGGCAACAGCTAAACACTGACTTCAGATCATAATTGTAAAATAGCTTAGCATCGGGGTGATGAGGCAGGGGGGAAGGGGGGCTGCCACTGCCCGTGGTCCAAGGGAGTCCCATAAAACCCTCAGTGAAAAGCCACTTGTGCGAGCCAAATTGGCTGCAGCTCAGCCTGTGCTCGGGGCTCTCGGCACGCTGTGCCCAGGCTGAGGCATGGTGCTGGCCTGGTCCTTTCAGGTGGCCTCTGCACCATCACATCCCCTCACCTGCGACGCCTGCCACCTCCCCGTGTTGTCTTTGGCTTTAATGGGACTCTGGATGGCTCCACAAAACACATCCAAGGGGGAAGAGCTACGCACAGGCTGTTCCCCAAGGATCCTCGAGGCAGTGCAGCCTCTTGGCACACCCCTCAGAGTCTCTGAGCACCAATCTGGGTCTCTGGCACCAAAGAAAGTGCTAGAATTTAGTCCATGATAGCTTACTTTTGGGTTTATCCTTGAAGCTAACAGCAAAAGAAAGCCCTCGGGCAGGTTGCAGCTCGGGCAGCGTGGGGCCAGTCCTGTGGCTGGGCACGGGTGTGACCCAGGTCCATGACCAGTGTTCAGGCTCAGCAGTGACACTGAGGTGAATTAGGGGTTTTGCACAGCTTGTAAAGCATGCCCTAACCTTGCACGGAAGCACTCGACCATTCTGCACCACGTCCACGAGACAGTGCAGGGCTCAGTGTTTGTTTGCTGCTCCCAGATTTACTGGAAAATGACTTGAGCAGGGCAGGCTGTGTAACAGAGTCACTGCAGGTGACAGGCACTGCTCTGTCTCTGTGGTGAAGCTGGCCCTGGTGTGGTGGGACTCGCTTCCAGACAGATGGAGCTGCAGCATTAGGTAGTTGTGGGAGGGATGGGATTGTATTTGACAAGCAGCATGAGGTCACTTTTTCAGTCCCCTTTGGGTGAGATATATCAACAGGCTGCCGTTTGCCTTGAATGGAGTAATTTATTTTTTAAAATCTGCTTGTGCTGCTTTCCCTTCCCTCTTAACCCATTCTCATCCTCATCGTTTCAGTCAGAGGTGACAAAGAAGTGTGAACTACATCAAACAATGGCATTTGCCACGGAGTCACCTGTTTCTCTCAGTGGCCAACATACCCTGAGATCACACACTGGCATCCCCTGCACTCAGCTGTTACCAGCTGCCACAGCCGTCTCCATAAATCCATAAAACAGAAATAATTCTCCTTTTACCTGCCTTGTCCCCTTAGACTGTGAGCCAGGTAGGTCTTACAATGGGATTAAAACTGCAGTGGAATCCTGAGGATCAGATTACAAGGTGGCATTTGGGGCACATTTCAGCACAGCTGTTGGAAGAGCTGGTGAGCCAACAAGACTGACGTGCCCACAGCACAAAGACATCCCCTGGCTCCAGGTTTTATTTCCCTTAAGCCACAATAAATGGCATGGTAACAGAAAGGGTGGGCTGGGCACTGACCACAGGCATTCCATAGGCAGATTTATCCTGTGACTGCAGAGAGCCTGGATCTCTCCTGCACGTGGTTAAGGAAAGAGCAAGAGAAGGAGAAAGGAAATTAACACAACAGAGAACTTGACATAAAAGTGTTTTATATCATCTCCTATAAAACAACCCATAAATCCCTGCCCTCCTGCTCCACCCCTCACATGGTTTTCATTTCACTGGCTGGCTGAAAAGCAGAGAAGTGGAGGGTACAAACCACGTATTCTTGGTGGGAGAGGTTCCCCCTTCCCTGTAGGCTTCCTACTCACACCTTGTCCCTGTGCCTACAGCACAGAGTTCTCCTCCGGTGAGTAATCCCAGCGTGCAGCAAGTCAGCATCTGTCAGCATCTGTGTGCCACCTGCACAGCCCCAGGACCCATTGGATGTGGCTGGGGAAGCTCTGGCAGCAATGACACTGAGGCAGCTCTTCAGCATCAGGAAAAAGGGAGAGGACTGAGCTTTGAAAGATCCTTGTGTTCAGATTTGGTCCCAAAAGAAATCCTGAGATGTTTCAGGGCATTGCAGCTTATTCTGGAGTTCTTGGGGGAGCTGGCTGAGGAGATTTCTGGAAGGATCTGGTGATTGACAGTGTCAAATTTATAGAAAAAGAGGCAGTGCCCATAAAGCTGTAACAATAGGACACACAGTCCTTGAGGGGTTCATTGCTGTATTGCAAGAGCCTCGTTGGCTCATTGCTCCTGTATCCATTTGTAATGTTACAGAACATATTTAAATGAAAATCCTCATCCACTGAATAAAAAACAAATCCAGGGGAAAATATGTTCAAATTGTAGCAATTATTGCTTTTGTTTCTATAAAACTTAATCCTCATCTTGGGCTGTTAGAGCAGATTGTTTTAAGGCCATGCTGGACAGAAGATTTACTGAGATAAATCTGAAGGTCAGGCAGAGCTTTAATGTTGTAGTGAGAGCCTTGGTGATTTCAGGGAGTGTGCACAGACTTCATGGCAGAAGCGGGTGTCAGGGATGAGGTAAAGGAAGTAGTCCTGGAGTGACCCAATGAACCTCGTACAGTAAGGCATGGAAAATGCTTGGTTACAACCTTGTTACTTAATTCTGGAGTGAGGACAGCAAAGATCAAGACGCAGGAAAGGTTGGAAAGGATCGTTTAAAGCTAAGCTAATGATAATAAAAAAGCACATGTGGAAGGTAATAAAACTGATGGGATGGGCAGCCATTTTACTGAGCACTTTATGCTGATGTTAGCTAATAAAACAGCAGAGCCTCGGGTAACTGAGCTCCTCTCCTCTGTGCATTCCATCCTCGCTTCAGTTACTTAATTCCTCTTTACAAATAACCAATCCTTATTTTTAAGGAAAGATTGCATCAGGTGATTATCTGCAAATCCAAGGAGGTGAGAGGTATTGTTGAGATGAAGGATATTTCATCCTTGCAGGTATTTTGTTAGTTAAACTGCAGAGAACCACGAACACGGAAAACAGATATTCAGAACTCTGTCACACTGAAAATGTTCCCACCGTGTTTCTGCTGTAATTGCAGCTGGGGGATGACAAGAGCACGTAGGTGATGCAGCTGTCACCGTGGTACCAGGGTTTCAATTGGAAGCAACTCTCATTCTGCTACGGAACAACACACTGTTCACTTGCATTATAGCATTGCCTTCAGTCCCCAGCAGGGACCAGTGTCCCCACTGGCCTTACCAGTGTCCCTGGTGACTCCACCACGAGTCCAGTTCTGACTATTTAACCCAGGAGGGCGGGAAAGAGAAGTTGTGTGGAAGGTGCAGGGTACGGTTAGCGACTCTCACCCTTTGCTGTGCTGGAGCTGGAATGCTCCTCCCAGGCTGGCGTGGTGCCCTGGCAGGGTGGGAAGCACCAAACTGGACCCTGTACCCTTTAAGTTCCCCACCCAGCCCACTCCCCATTCACGAGATGTTTGATCCCTGAGCTCACTCCTGAATGGGGTCCAGGTGCTCCTTCAGCTGCTCGTCCTGGAGCCCTGGATCAGACTCTCCTCCCATATGTTTCCCATTAATCCTAGTCTTGCCTGCAGAGAAGCTTGCTATGGGGATGGAGGGAAGTTGGTTCATATGGGGGGATGCTGCTACTCTGTTCCATTGATCCCCTTTTAATCCTCCAAAAATCAGGATTCTTTCTGCCTATACTCGGCTATATCCCCTGTATTTGACTAAATACCCCCTGTTTGGCTCTTTAGGCTGTATTTGCACTGAACTGCCAAGGATGGAGGAGCTCTGCTCGCCCACTGCCCTCCAGCAATGCTGGCTCTTGGAAGGCTCCCGTGGGCTCCTGGTGCTCCTCACAGACCCCTGGGAGTTTCATGTCTCCTTCAGGGGTGTCTCAGCACTTGCCCAGAGTGTGAAGTCCCTGGATTTCCTGATGTTTGCAGCAGCAGCAGGGCTGGCTGTCCCGCAGTCAGTGGTGTCTGTCTGAGTCAGCACCGAGCCGGGCTGGCCGTGGGCAGGCTCTGAACGGCTTCCCAAGGGCTCTCCATCCCTCCTTCCCTCTGATCACACCTCCTGTTCTAGGGAAAACACTCCTGGCCTTAGTGGCATCTTCTTACCATAAGCTCATGAATCCGGTTCCATGTTAGTGTGGAAAAAAGTCTTTTGCCAGCTATAATTTTACCCAGTTTCCCTTTCCCCTGAATGTCCACCTTGTTCCTGTGCTGACGGGCTGCTGCTCCCGGGGGGGGTCAGACCTGCAGTGGCTGCAGGACAGTGTTTGAACTGACAGCTGCTGCTTGGTGCCCTGGTCCTGAGCATGGAACTAAACCTGTTCTAGCAATGACAAGATGTTTAGGAACAGAGGCCAAGTCTTGTAACAACCCAGGCCCTCCATCTGCAGCATCCGAGCGCGGCTGACTGAGGGAGCTGCGTGTGCGACAGACAACTGCTGACCTTGGGCAAGGCAGCCTGCCCTGGCCTCACCCCTGCCTGCTCGTTTTGTGCCCTCGTGCCTCATCTTTCCACATGGAAAACAGGAGGAGTCGGTATTCACTCGCTGCAGAATGAAAGATAGAAGGAATTCAAACCACATGCGTTTACTTCACAGCCTTCAGGATGTCCATGAAATCACTCTAAGTGGTTTAAATCACTCACAACAAAATTTTGCTGACGGAACAGCCCAGTGATGTGTCTCCTCACCATGTTCTTGGATACTACACAGTCTTCACTACGACTTTGGATACTCTCTTGGACACACATTTCTCCCAAGGCTGCTCCCAGAATCTGAGCAGTGACTCTGGCCATTCTGAGGGCAGATGAGTGCTGTTATCAGGATGTTCATCACCACCAGAGAGATTTCTTTGATGATGCTCCTGGCAGGGATGCACTTTGGAAAGAGTGTCAGCCTCCCACGGACACCCGCTTACAGCAGGCTCCCAGATTCCTTTCACCAGGTGCTTTGGCTGCTCTAAGTTCAGACCTTCGGTGTTTTCAGGAAGGAAACAGAATTCCTCATGCTCTTGCTTGACTGTGTTGCTGTTTTTAATTTGATGCCAGAAAATAGCAGGGTTGCAGGCCCCTATCTGTTGTTTTGGACTATTTTACCAATATGTCACCTAACTCAGGACTTGAGACAGATCTGTTACAGGAATGTCAGACCCAGCTCCAGCTGCAGTCACTGGAAAAAGAGTAACTGCCTTGAGAGGGAGCTGGACTGGGACCTAAAACAGTGAGTGCAGTGGTGCTGCAATGCCTTTCATCTCAAAGATGCTGGGTGAAATCCAGACTATGCTGGTAATGGTTGGGACGCTGCCAGCTGCTAATGATGTGGAACAAGCTGGTGAGTCCTTGCTCCGGTTTGTAGGAAGCCACCAGACAAAACAAGTCCCAGGAATAGCCAGCTCAACCCTTGCCTGGTTGGGTTCATGCTGTACTGGCATGGGAGTAATTTAGGAACTTCCCCTGATGTGGCTCCTGCGGTGTCTGATCTGTGGAGGCCACAATGCCTCTGTGCACATTTATCCTCATGAAATTCCCTAGAAATGCTCAACAGGCTGTACCAACAGTGTCTGGAACACAGAGTTTTCCCAGATCCGGCCCACTCTGCTGGTGCTTTGATATGTTCTCAGCATGACCACAAAACCTGCCCTCCTCTGATTTCCCTGCCTGTGCCCACATCTCCTGCACCCTGCAGCTCTCAGAGGTGAGGGGCACCCCAGGATGAAGGAGCAGACACATCAGAGTGCGTTGTACCCCAGGAGCTCAAGCCCAGTGGATGGCTGAAGCAAGAAATTCTCTGGCAATATCCCTCTGGCACGGGAAGCACGTGGGAGACTGGACAGTCAGAGCCTACCCCACTCTGAGATCAGTACCAGAAAGTGACAACAGGGAAGGAGGGGCATTCCACTGCTCAGCACATCCGTACAGCTGCTGAGCTGTGCAAGCAGGTACAAGCAAACACAGCTTCTCGTCCCACCTGGCCGAGGAAAAGCAAAATCAAGGTGATGATGCCCAGGAAGCTGGGAGTACTTTTGCTGTCTGGCTCAGACAAGTGAGGTGCCCAAACAGTGCCAAAGGCTTTGTATGCCAGGGCTTCAGAAAAAGTCACTGATTGTCTGAGCTTTTTAGAACTGATCTCTCCTTGGAGATGTGTTTGGTGACAGGGAACAGGAGCCACAAGACAGAGCATCTTCAAAGTGTCCAGGGTGGGTGACAGGCGCATACAGGCAAAGCTGGAGGTGCAGTCAGAGGCTGCACAAGATCAAACCTTCTGTGCCCGATCCCTCCCTGCTCTCAGGTGCCTCTGCTGCTAACACTGCTCTTGCAGTGCTCTCTGCTGGGGAATGAGAGGCAGAGGCAAGCAGGGCTGCCAAGCGTCCCCCAGCCTGGCCTGCAGGCAGCCTCACAGGCTGAGGGACGAGGTGCAGGTTCCGCTCACGCCTCGCTCCAGGGAATGTGTGCGGCGTCCTCTGGCCCAGCCGTGCAAACCGGGCTGGAGCCGTGCTCCGGGAATGAGCTCCTGGCCATGAGCAGGTGGCCCACGTGTCCGGGGCCAGTGACCTGTTGCTGTTCTGTCTGTGACAGTGGTGCCGGGCCACTGCGGCTCGGAGCGCGTTCGGGCTGCCCGGAGACCCGTCCGGAGGGTCACGGGCTCCTTACCGAGCTCCCAGGACAAGCAGATTTGCGTCTTCTCCTGCTTCCAGCGTGCTGCTGGCCTTGGCAGACGGGACACCTGCTCACCTAATGACATTACCCACGGCTGCTCATCACCTGCCCGGGATTTGGTGACGGAGGAGCGCTTCTGTCACCTCCGCAGGCGCAGCTGGAAACGGCCTGGGGACAACGCAGCACCAGAGGGCGCTGCGGGGAGAAACCGGGTGAAAAGGGACAGTTTTGGGCAAAATATCGGTTCCACTCTGGCCTTGTGCCACTGTAGAGTCGTCCCTGTTAACTGGTGTTCTTTCGGAACAGTGCTCCCCATAAAAAGCCTGTAGCTGCTTTACTGATGTTGTAAAACCTCTCAAAACTTGCAGCTTGTCCCTAAACGTTCTCAGTGGGTTTGGGATTAGAGGATCTTTAAGGTCCCTTCCAGCCCTTAGCACTCCATGATTCTATGGTTTTGTGTGTCTCTGGCAGTACCAAAGGGCATAAAGTGGGTAAAGATGGTTCTGTAAGAGTCGAGTGTTTAAAGATGTCACCTTGGGCCAGGTAAATGTCACACACACCCAGGGCAGACTGCAGCCAGCTCCTCCCTGCTGCCCTTTCAGCTCTTTTCTCCTGCTTCCCCTCTTTGCTTTTGCATGGGCCATAGGTTGCAGAGCATAAATTAGGCTGAAGCTACAAACAGTGAAACTTTGCTGACCTTCACCTGTCCTGCCTCAGCCTGGCTGACCCAGGAATGAGGCCCTGCAGCTCTGCTGGCAGCACTGCCCAGGCGCTGCCCGGCAGGCACTGACCCGGCTCGGGGGCTGTGCCCAGCACCAGCACAGCCCTGGACACGTCCTGGACACATCCTTCCCCGTCCCACAGCCCTGGGGAGCCCTTGTCCAGACGGTTTTCTGAGCAGCTCTTTGGTGAGTGGCTGTCTTGAGCCTACGCCCCCCGCACACCCCTGCTTGGGCTGGCACCCAAGGCACGGCCTGGAGCTCTGCTGCTCCTGGCAGCTGCTCCTGCTCCCACCCAGCCCCAGCCTGGCAGAAAACCCCACTGCCCTGCTCCCGAGCAGGAGATCCTTCACTGGGCACAGCCTGAGCCCAGGGAAAGAGCAAAGGAACAGCAACAGTCAAACAAACCGAGGCAAAGGATACCATGTGAATGTTCTGAAGGATCCGATGTCTTCCAGCTGCTTAAACTGATTTTTCCCACCTCTTTTGTGCTCAGAAGGCACAGCTGCTTCTCTCCTCAGCCACCCTTGCTGTTGCCACTTCCACCCTTTTTCATACAGCTTACACAGCCCTGGCCTGGCAGATCCTGCCAGGATCAGCTTCCCCCACATCCCTGTGTCCCTAAAACATCTGACCAATACCTTTCCTAGCTGAAAATCCCACCTTCCTCCTCTCCCTCCCATGTCACAGTGACCTCACCCACTGTTGTGCAGGAAGGCAGATTTCTCCTTGCTTTCCTCTGCTCCATGCTCCAAGAAGAGTCCCCCAGGTCAAGTTTCTTGTTTCCACACTGTAAAGGACTGCCTGGCACCTCCCTGGGTTGTGTGAACCCATCTGACTCGGGAGCTGTATCCCTGTTTCCTGGTGGGCTGGAAATAGCCTCCTGCCTCTGCGTGTCTGCCCAGAACCTGCGGTGCAGATCCCCCCTGGGGAAGGATTGCTCTGCCTCCGGCACTGGGAGCACCAGGCTGAGGTTCAGCAGTGACTGTGATGTGCGGGGGAGCTCCTTTTTTTTAGGGCATGTGGGACAGCACCGGGCCAAGCCCTGGGACTGGGACTGTGTGTGTGTAACAGGGCCCCGTGTGAGCACCAGAGTCCTGCTTTGTGCCTTTGTAGCTTGTGGATGAAAATGAGATTATTTGGCCCAGTTTTTCCTGTGAAT
>VWZW01003074.1:1588299-1609227 GCA_013397115.1 Edolisoma coerulescens | reverse complement strand
CGTGACGTCACTGCGGGCGGGCTCTTTCACGTGACGTCACGTCTCCGCCGGCCGCGCCCCCCGGCGCCGTCACGCGCGCGCGGCCCGTTCGGCGCGCGGCCCGGCAGTGACAGCGCCGCCGTCCTCGCCCTCCTCGCCCTCACCCTCACCGCCATGGCGGGCGGCCCGCAGGAGAACACCCTGCTGCACCTCTTCGCCGGGGGGTGAGTGCGGGCCCGCGGGGCGCCGGGACGGGGCCGGGCCGGGGACCCCGCTGTGCCCGCGGCACGGACCCGGACCCGGACCCGGACCTGGGCCGGGGCCGCTGCCCGTGAGCGGCTGCTGCGGGCCCCGGCAGGAGGCGAGCGGGGCCTTTCCCGTGCCCCGTTGCCAGCCCCCGGGCAGGCCGGGCGCGGGCGCTCCCGGTGCCGCGGAGCTCGCAGCCGCGGTCGNGCCACTTCCACCCTTTTTCATACAGCTTACACAGCCCTGGCCTGGCAGATCCTGCCAGGATCAGCTTCCCCCACATCCCTGTGTCCCTAAAACATCTGACCAATACCTTTCCTAGCTGAAAATCCCACCTTCCTCCTCTCCCTCCCATGTCACAGTGACCTCACCCACTGTTGTGCAGGAAGGCAGATTTCTCCTTGCTTTCCTCTGCTCCATGCTCCAAGAAGAGTCCCCCAGGTCAAGTTTCTTGTTTCCACACTGTAAAGGACTGCCTGGCACCTCCCTGGGTTGTGTGAACCCATCTGACTCGGGAGCTGTATCCCTGTTTCCTGGTGGGCTGGAAATAGCCTCCTGCCTCTGCGTGTCTGCCCAGAACCTGCGGTGCAGATTCCCCCTGGGGAAGGATTGCTCTGCCTCCGGCACTGGGAGCACCAGGCTGAGGTTCAGCAGTGACTGTGATGTGCGGGGGAGCTCCTTTTTTTTAGGGCATGTGGGACAGCACCGGGCCAAGCCCTGGGACTGGGACTGTGTGTGTGTAACAGGGCCCCGTGTGAGCACCAGAGTCCTGCTTTGTGCCTTTGTAGCTTGTGGATGAAAATGAGATTATTTGGCCCAGTTTTTCCTGTGAATCCTTTGACGTTTTCACGTGTCCCACTGCTGTGTTGAGCTAGAGGGCTCAGCAAAGAGGCCCCTGCAGCCAGGCTGTGTTGATGTTATCAGGTGTCAGAGATGCATTTCCCAATGTTTACACCTACTTGGAAGTTTCTGTCATTGTGATAAGGCCAAAGGGGTTTTTTTTGGCTGGTGAGAGGCACTATAAACAAGGCGGTTGAATCAATACCTTGAGCAAACAAAGGAGATGTGTTAATAGAGTAATCTGTGTGCTGATAACCTGCAATGGGTACCAGCTCCCTTCTGAGTCATCTCCTCTCCACATTTTTTTTATTCTTACATTTATTTGCATGATCTGATGAGATTACTCTTTAGAGAAATCTCTTCATTTTCTCACCATTTTACAGGCCCAGCATCTTTAATACATTTACAGCAGCAAATCCATATTGCTGCCTGGATCTCAGGTGTATGTTCTGTGTCGTTACAAAGAGTAACTTCACAGGATCTCAGTTATGATTTGGGGTCCTCGGGGTCCCAGGAGGAATGGGGACCAGGTGGTCAGAGCTGTAACTTTGCCTCGGATCCTGTTTGCACTTAATGCTCTTTTTATTCCTTGGATGAATTCAGCCAGCTCCATGAACCAAGGATCCCATCCCTGCTGTCCACCAGGCTGACTCTGCTTTGGTAAATCATTACGTGTAGAGCACGCAGATCAGTCCAGGCCGTTCTCAACAGCACCTCAGGGTTCATCACCATCACCTCCAACAGACACACGAAGTTCTAAAAGGTTCTTTGGAGTCTGAGGGTCCGGGACAGGCACACCCGAAGACCCCTGCCCCCGGTGGGGACCCAGGCATTGCTTCATCCCTTGGGTTCATGAAGCTCTGCGTGGGTTCCTCTTGAACAGGCTCAAGTTTAAACGCTGGGGATGTGCACACCCCAGGGTCACACTCCAGCTCCTGGCAGGTTTAGGACTGGGAATTTGAAGCTCTTCAAGCCTGTTGTCCAGGGCAATGGGACACTCACGCAGGAAAAACATGCAGACCTCGAGTCTTTTTGTGGATTTTAACGTTTTCTTCAAGACTTTAATGCTGAAAGCTGGGCTGAACACCGCGGCTGCGTGGCTGGCCCCCCGCACACAGCGTGCCGGGAGCGGTCCGGCGGAGCTGGAACCCCTCACAGCGGGACACGGCACCTCCGCCCCACTCCGGCTCGTCCGTGACGTCACTGCGGGCGGGCTCTTTCACGTGACGTCACGTCTCCGCCGGCCGCGCCCCCCGGCGCCGTCACGCGCGCGCGGCCCGTTCGGCGCGCGGCCCGGCAGTGACAGCGCCGCCGTCCTCGCCCTCCTCGCCCTCACCCTCACCGCCATGGCGGGCGGCCCGCAGGAGAACACCCTGCTGCACCTCTTCGCCGGGGGGTGAGTGCGGGCCCNGCTCACGGCAAGCCCCGGGCGGGCGGCGGCGGCCGGCGCCGGTAAATGGCCCGCGGTACGTGCGGCTCCTGGGCCGGGGGTGTCACCCCGAATCCCTGTCGCCACAGCGGGCTTGGGCTTTGAGGGGGCCCGCGGCTCGGTGCTGCAGAGGAAGGTGAGGTTTGCTCAGTAATCCCTGCGTGGGTGGCAGCGGGGCTGCGGCTGCCTCATCCCTGGCGTCCCACCGAAGTGCAGGAGCTCCAAGAAGGGGGAAGGAATGGGGGGAAAGAGGGTTCGGGAAGGTCCTGGTACTTGTGAGTAGATGACCTGGCATGGCAGCCCACTTCTGTCCAGTTCTTGCTTCAAGGCCTTGTAAACTATTGGTTTTGTTGTGTTAAAAGCTAAAAGGAACAGCCCTAACCTGCAGAGCGCCAACCAGAAACCCTTCGAAAATTAACTTATTGCAGTTATTTTAATAGTAGTCGAGTAGGATAATTTTATGGTGTAAATTAAGTTTTAGTCATCCGTTGTGCAGATTAAATGCACTTTTGGCCCTGTCAGAAGTATTTTAATTTTTTTAACAGCTTAAATTATCTAAGTAATAGAATATTCTGTAGTGCTTGTCAGCTGACCAGAGTTAAGAAGCCAACATGAAACGTGTTGTTAGTTTAAAACTGTCTAATAGCAGACCACTGGTTTTTCTGTTGCTTAACAGGATACTTCAGTCTCCTCTGACATGTCCCCTGGAGCAATAGATTAATTTAATATAATATTAAACCAAACAAAACTTAAGTTTTTCAGAGACACTGCCCTTCTGCTGGCTTGAATACTCTGCACTAGTCTGTCCTCTCTCCCCCCTGCCTCCCCCACTTGCATCTGAGCACTACCTGGAGCCTGGGACAGACGCTGGACCTGAGTGTACACATGGAATTTGTCTGGACAGTAACAGCGCCTATCCAGAGCTCTTGGTGTCCTCATGTAACTCCTCAGACTATAAATAAATAAGACTTTTTAATCTAGTACTGGGTGGTCAGCATCTTCCTTAGTGATTTATTGTACCTTCTGCAAGGATCCCAGTAAACATTTTCTGCAGGAAGTCCCCAGGTCCTGTCTGCCTTTGAGAGAGCTTGCAGGGAAAGAAGGGAAACACAGCAGGGAATGTCCCCCTGACCACTCTGGTAGGGTAAGGCTGGTCTGGTTCAGAAGCAGCGATGAAAATACAGCACAGAGAAAAGAGATGCCCTTCTAGGGTAATCGGGCCTTTAAAGGGTCATTGCTGGACCTGTTTCTGGCTCTGCATATCTTATTATTTAAAGAGACACAGGAAAGTGCCATCATTTCTCCTGCTGTGATGCTACAGAGAGGAAAATGAGACAGCAAATGCAGTCTTCTCTTGCACCAGCCAGTGCTGAAGTGTTCCGTCCATCCCCTGCCATCCAGTTTGTTTCAGAGCTTCCCCCGTTGGAGGCCCTGACCTTCCCTGTCCTGTGTGTGTACAGATGTCCCAAGGCTGTTACTTGCTTTTCAAGTGAGAAATGCACTTCTTGGGGTGCACTGGGGAGAACAAGAAATGGAGCATCAGTTTCAAACTGGTGCCCAAGCTCTCAAGTGCCTTTCTCAACGTGTAAGAAATGTTGTGGGAAGTAGGTGATGTGTTTGGAGGCAGGCTGGAAATCCAAATCCTGGTAGATCTGAGGTTCTGTGCCCTGTCTGCTTTAAGCATTTTGGTTTTAGTTGTAGTAGTGGTGGTAGAGGATGCCTGCTCAATGAAGTCTGATTAAAGGAGTGCAGCTGTGATAATATTTTGCTGCATCTATTACATCCCAAAGGAATTTTAGAAAGAATTGTTGGTGTGTTAGTGCTTGAATAGTAGTCTCCATTGAGGTTCTTCCTCAGACCTTTAGATACCTTTAGCTTTGCACTTTATTTCACAGAACCCTGTTGTAATAAATGAGTTGTACTGTGACATAAAGCTGTTTGCAGAACCAGGACCTCAGATAAAATCACCCATCCAGCAGAAGAAAATGTTGGAAGCTCAGAATATAAGTCATGTAAGATACCATCCTTTGTTCAATTGTAAAGTGGTTTTTGCAGAGAAAGTAAAAGGAACCCATTCACTTGAAATAGTTTTGATAGAGGCATTATTGGTATTATGATGGTTTTCTGGGAAGGTGGGGATGGGCTGTGGTGTCAGATTAAAAAGTAATTCATATCTTTGTGTTTGCACAAAGCAGGCAGGCCAGCCTTAGATAATCTTAGTGGCCAGAAGAGAATGTTTAGCACTTCAGAGGCTGGGAGTGATGAAATGCACTCGAATGTTGCAAAGTGCTCTCCAGTTGTTGAAAGAGATGGTTTCCTATTAACCAGGTTATTCAGGCAGATAGACTCATCGGCCCTTTAGTTTCTGTTAGTTCCTTTTCAGGCTTCCAGTTGCACCAGCAAACCAAAGAGTCCTCTTGGTGTTTTGATGGGAACACGGCTCTGAGGGCTGGGAAGGATTCAGAAGCAGCAGAGACAATGATGCCCAAGTTGCACAACAGATACAAGCGTGTTTACAAGTCAGGGTTCCTGTTTCCCTGCTGAAGTCAGTGCAGTTGTTGCTTGTTTTTGTTTGGAAAAGCTGCTGCAGCAGAGGTTACTCCATGTTGTCTTTCCAGCTGGAGGAATGCTGGTTACTACAGAGATTTCCTAAGAACTGGTAGTGTTAAGCAATGTGCTGATGCTGACAAGCTCTTTGGGAAATAATGTTTCCATCTGTAAAACGGAGAGAAGCAGTGTTCACCTGAAGATGCGTGTGTGTGGTGCAGGCCAGGGAGTTGGTGCTGGGATTGACTGTCTCACCCTCCTCCTCCTTTAGGTTCCTGTGCATTCCCTACCTCATTGACAGTGTAGCAGCTCAAGGGACACGGGAAATGCTTACAGGAATACCTACACCTGATAACAGCATGGTTAGGTGGAAATTGGACGAATGATTAATAACATTAAAGCATTAGGAGCAGTCTGTATTGTTCTGATACTCAGTTTCCTTTTGCATCTGAGAATGCAGCAGCTTGTTTTGTTGACAGTCTGGACAATGTAGTAATGAAATAGCCAAAGTAGAATCTGCTTTGCTGTTTCTTCTGTGCATGTCATGCTAGAGCACGTGGCATGTTTTAGAAAATAAGAATAATTTCAAATACACAGCAAAATGTGTCAGGCTGGTTATAAGCTGTGATTGCTCTGACCAGGGAGCTCCATTGTCTTTGTGATCTTGGTGAAGTCAATGGTACTCTACTGAAAGATCTTTGTTCGCAGGACTTCCTTTAACGTTCAACATTGGCTTGATATTTGTATTAAGAATATTGCTCAGTGATTAAATCTAGGACGGATGAAGTAAGTCTTAATTAAGATTATTGGCATCTGTGTCAATTGTGCTAGTGGGTGCTGAGAGTTTATTTCAAACGCAGGTCATTGGTACTTCAGGGGTGGACTTTGTAAAGATAGAAAGCTGGCAGCAAGAGAAAAATGGAAATTGGATTTTGATACGTGCGTCCTGTGCATGTTTTTTGAACACCGTTCTCTTTATGGAAGTAAATGATTTTTCTACAGCTGTTAATAGAGAGTACATTATGTATCTCCGTGTATCACCATGTTTGACCTGTTGAAAATACTCTGCCATGGTGTTTTGTTTCCAGGGAGGTTTCTGTCCTTTTTACTAAAGACAGATTTAGACACTGTTTCGGGACTTCTGCAAGAGGCTTGTGCAGTAAACACTGCTTAACATCTCTGGAACTGTTGTTCTGCACTGATGCAGCAAAAAACCCCTGACTCACAGTATGAAGGCTTGGAGGTTTTGCCTTGATTGCAGCTCACGATTTTCCCAAATCAAATTTATCCTGCTGCATATCCCTGAATCTTTCAGGGTCTATGGCTGTTTATGTAGCTGAGGTTGTTTCTCCTTTCTTCCCAGATGTAGGTATTTGGAACACCCTAGGAATACAAAGTGTTTCTTTTGTGCACAGTGTGTTGTTTTTCAGGCATCTTCCCAGGGGATGATGTGTGGAGTTCCCATGCGAAGGAAAATCATCTCATCTGAAAAAACTGCCCAATACATCAAAGTCCTTACTTGAACTATCTGCAGTCTGTTTTTATTTGGTACATAATGTGTGCACCCTGGTGACACTCTGACAATTTCTGTTAGATAATGTTTTTTTCTCAGATGTTGCACTGACAGCATAAACTCTGAGCTGTTAAAACTGGTGTTGCAGATACTAACTCATCATGCAGGGTATCAAAGGATTACATATGCATTAGCAGAAGTGCTTAAATATTAAAGGCTGCATAAATCAACTGGATTATCAAACTAAAAGGATGAAAGGCAAGGAGTGGGCTAGGAAGGCAAGAAGACAGCTGATGTGGGAGACAACGTGCCAGAGAGGCTAAAAAATTGTAGGGCAAGGAGTCACTAGACTGAGCAGCTGGTAGTTCAGAAATAGAAAATAGAGTTTCAGTGCTCTGAATTTATGAATTGTTACTATCAAAGTATTGTTTTAATGTGAAATAAATGGTGACTGAAGATTGAATACACAGTAGTGGATCATTGGTAGATAAATGAATTGGGAATTAAGGCAATCAAATTACCTTCATGAAGTTCCCCCAGACTTGCAGTTGTTCTGGAGTGCATTGATTAGTCAGGAGTTAATTGCATATAAGTGTGTCTGTACTGGATAGACACAGTTGGAAAGGCAGCAGTGGGGGGACCCTCAAAACACTTTCTGTTCCAAGCAATGTCTGAGCTGTGGGAACAGGAGAGGTTTTGCTGGAGAAGCCATTCCTGACGGGCCTTTTCCCCTTGAGATGTCATTTCAGAGAAATGGGAGCAATGTGAGATGCATCTGACTAAAGAGAGAAGGATGGCCTGAAACCATGACCCGAGCCGTATGGACCCACAGAGGGCTCAGCTCCAAGCCCAGCTTCAGTACACAAAATAATCAGAGGCCTGATGAGGTCTGTGAGCACTGGCATTTTGGAGCCAAATGACACAGTTTCAGCTGCTGAATACTGAGTTTCATGATCAACTCAGTGACTGTAGTCGACACTCAAAAGCAGAAGTGCTTTCAAAGGGACGAAGGTGAAGTTCTTTTTTATAGTGTCTGTCATTGCGGATGTGTGGATTGTCCCTAGTTTAGGTTTCTATCCCTTTCAGCAAGGAAGAGGAATGAGCGAGGATTTACTCACTGAACAATGCTGTTAAATCATATTGCCAGCCTCCACGAAAGCAGTTTCTTCTGGTGGATGCATTTGCATTTGAACAGCCCAGTTTGGGGTCATACTTGGGCAGAACCTTGCAGAACATGAAAAGCTGTGGTGAGGAAGTTGTGTTCCCTGGCCATGAGGTCTGGGGTGTTCTTTTGAGCCTTATAAAGAACCTTGATTCCTGTGGTTGCACAGCCTGGGTGGCCATGCTGGTAATGCAAGTGTGGGGACTTTGGGGCTTTGCAGAGAATGGTTTCTGTTCATAGAAAATATGCTGGTGCAGCAGGCAAAATAAGCTGCACTGGACAAAGCATTCATGAGCTGGCGTGCATGTACAGCTTGGATCTTTTTGCCATTCTTCTATTGCCCTTTCCCTTGTGTTTAAAAAAAGATTCTCCGAGTAAGGTGATTATGTCTGGAAGGGACTTTAGAAAATACACACTAATACCTTTATTAATGTCCTTCTGTGGATCTCTGTTCCCAAATTAGTGCATGCAGTGTTCTTTAGCAAGAAATGTGGGTTTTCATACAAAGAAAAAGGGTACGGTTACTTTTTAAAATTCATCTCCCTTTCATAGAAAGCTACTAAAATTGCAATTTCACATGAACATTAAAGAGAGTTAAGTTGTTGACCCCTGGTGTTTAAGGAAAATTGTAAATACAGGTTTCTGAAGCACTCACATGCTTTGACACTTGTATAAACAAAGAAAATATTTCCTAGTCAGTTCAGCTGTAGTAAATGTCCTTGCAAAAAACCCGAATTATTTAGTTAAGTCTCCCTAAATCCCAGTGTGTTTGAGTAATAAAATGTAGATACAGTACCTTTTAGCCAACCTCAGCATTATGTTTAATCATGAAGTTTGCCAGAAGGAACATTCAATTACCTAAGAGGAACAGCAGCAGAGAGAAAAATAGTTTGACCAGTCACTTTCCAGATCACTGATAAAAATGAAAATTAGGACTCATACACTTTATATTCTTGGCCCAATGTGCTTTTTTTGAGGCTCAGTCTGACTATATTAAGATGAATAAATGCCTATTATAGGATCATGTGTGTATAATATTTCGTTTTTGTCCTTCTGTTATCAGAGTATGGGAGGTCTGTTCTTTAGGAGCCTTTCTGCCCTGTTACTCTGTTTGCCATCCCTCCCTCTCATCCTTGCTGCTTCCTTCCCTCGTTTCCCCCTAAAAAAGTTGATATCCATTGTTTTTAAGAGTGCCTAGCTTAGTGTACTTTTGATATTTGCTGCTTCTGAAGACAGTTCTTTAATCATAAGTACTGAAATGGTGAAGAATTACATTGTTTTTTTCATTCTGTAGTGTCCTAATCCCCAGTGGCTCGTTCTCATCTGGCAGCTTCCTGCTTCCCATAAGAGAAATCCAAGGCTGTGTCTGTTTCAGGACAACAACCCCTGAAACATGGGTGCCATGGAAGTTTTTACAGGCAGACTTCCAAGTGATGGTAGAACATGGGACCAGTCCCATGGTCAATCAGGGTTTTTTTGTCAGTGTTGGTATCACATTTGTGTTTACCAATCTCATCACTGCCCATGACCACTCTAAAAGTCCCTCCCCCAGGGCATGGGAACAGTCTCCCGTGCCTAATGCCAAACCTGCCTGTTTCCTGATGACTTGTCCACAGTCTGGAATAACTGGAGACAAATCTTCAGACTTTATTTCTGTGCTGTGCTGTGGTTCTACACGTCTGTGCAGAAATGTTTGTCACACTCTGCTGTTTGAATTGTACTTTGCAGGTGTGGAGGAACAGTTGGAGCCATCTTCACGTGTCCCTTGGAGGTGATAAAGACGAGGCTTCAATCTTCAAAACTGGCCTTCAGGACCGTCTACTACCCCCAGGTGCAGCTGGGGACCATCAGTGGGGAAGGAATGGTCAGGCCCACATCTGTATCCCCTGGGCTCTTCAGTGTTCTCAAGTGAGTGCTGCTCCTCCTCTCTTTTGCTATTCCTTGACACACTGATCTGAGTTTCACTTCACTAAAATATGGGGGTCCTGGGGGCTTTTATCTTCTCCGCTGACTTACTGAGCTCTCCTCTGCTATTTGGTGTTGTCTTTGCTGATTATTATTATGCATCAGTCCTGTCTGTAGCTGTCTTAGTCTCTGTTAAAAGCCTTGAGTGGTTCAGACTGCAGTGTTTGATGCTCTAGCTGCTCCCTTTCAGATGTGTGTTCATAAGGAAGAGGAAATGTGAAATTGTCTAACAGCTGCTCAATAGTTCTACCAGGAACTATGACAATCTCAGCTACTGTATTTTAATACCAAAGCACCATCGACTTATGGTCAGATCTCCTGCAGAAGGATTGAGTTTGTTTGGCTGCTTGGGCACCCCAGGGTGATGCAGAGGTCCTGCTGAGATCAGGTGGCAGGAATGCCAAGGAAAATACCGACCAGCAGTGCAAGTTGAATGATTTTATGTAAGGCCAGCACGCCTGGCAGACTGCCTGGGGAGAAGCTGCACAGTTATATAACACTGGAGTGCTAATTCAAATTCTCTGCAGAGCTCTCTGGCTGGAGTCATTCTGGGACTTGAGTTTCTGTATTGTAAACAGCCTGCTTTCCCCTGCCAAACATTTCTTTGTCTACTCAGAGGTGAGTCTAGAGCAATTCGTGACTGAATGCATAAGGCAGTGCCAGTTTGATTTGAATTTCCTTTCCTTTGCTATCTTTTCACCTTGCAGCATTGGACTTTAGGCAGCTGTAACTAAAGAAAGTGAAAACTTTTAAGGCAGAAAGATCTTAGTTCATTCTCTGGGCCCATCTTTTTCTGGGGTTGTCTTCTTTTTTTTTACGGAGAGAGGAAATAGTTTAAAACGGGTCAGCTTTTTAATATATTTATTAAGCTCATTAAGTTTGGTGACTGGGATCTTGATTTTATTTCATTTCAGGAATTGCTTAGCTGTATGTATTGCCAAGTTTTCAACCTGATTACTTTAGAGGATTGAGAAGTGAGAGCAAAGTATTTCTGCTGTCATTCCCTTGCAGGCAGCATCTATGAAGAACAGATAATGCTACTGATTATGACCTGAGAAAATACAAATGTGGGAAGAAAGAAGTGAAGCTCGGTCCCTTGCTTTCACTCTTTCATCCCTTTCTCAGCCCTGATCATTGTCAAACTGGACATGACTTGAACCTTCTGGTTTGGGAAAATTGTATGGCTAAGGGAGGAGCCATTAGAGTCCTACCAATAAAAGTGCTCTGTAAGAGTTAAAGGTGTTAAGTATGAAAGCCCCTTAACTGTAAATAGAAAGAAAACAGGTAGCCAGAGGGCAGGTTAAGCCTGCTGCTGATAGAAAGCACTCCAGAAGGACAGGCCGGTTTTGTCTAATCCATTTAAGATTCTGATGAGTTAGCCCAGCTGGAAGCTGCAGTCGTGACTGTGAAGTGACAAAGAACAAGTAGTTGGTGGATCTGTCTCCTTGGAAACGCTCAGCCCTGGAGTTTGTACAGCAAGTTCAACTCCGCTGCAGAAAACAAAAGTGTTTCAGAAGCTCATGTATCTCCTCCTGCCTGATGAGGCTGGGTTTGAAATCTGTGGGGAGCACTCTGAACAGTGCCAATGACCTAGAGAGCAAACTGTGAAAACCTGGCAGTTCCAGTGGGTGCAGTGAACGCCCCACGGAGCCCGGAGTCACCTGGAATTTCTTGCGTGGTTTTCCCGTGGTGAGCTCAGTTAAGAGAGCTGCTGCACTCGCATCGTTTGTAGTATGATTGCCACATTCAGCTTTCTCTGGGGAAAAAGCACATCCCTAGGTAATTGTGAAAGGAAAAAGGATTTCTTTTTTCATGTCTCCATACAGAACTGTACGGGAAGCAAACTTCTGAATTGCTTAGATACAGAAAACACTAAAAATACTCTTTGTTCGTCAGACTGAACTATCACTGGGTTCTCCACAAAACTTTAATTCAGTTCCTGACAGCTTTCAAAGAATGGAAATTTTAAGCTTGTGCCATTTGACACTTATTTGCCTGTAAAACACTGGATTTTATGGTACAGTGGCTTTTACTCAGTGTATAATTCTGCTTATTTTGAAGTATATTACGTAGATCAAAATCTAGCAGCTTCACAAGTCATACTCTGTGCTTTTGTGTAGTTCTTTTGGCTCTCTGCCCAACAGAACAAAAAACTAACTTTTAACCCAAATACTGTCTTCTCCCTCCCTGTTTGTTTTTTATTTTAAGGTCAATTCTGGAAAAAGAAGGACCAAGGTCACTCTTCCGCGGGCTGGGTCCAAACTTGGTTGGAGTTGCACCATCAAGGTAAATAGTTAAACTATTGCTAAAAGACACATTTAAGGTGCCAACACAAATGTTACCGTGCATTTGTGATTCAAAATAATAGGCCATGAAGTTATCCCATCTGTAAACTGAGATTTGTGCCTGTATTCTGCTCAGTGTACACACCAAGAAATACTGATAAAAACCTGGTTTACGCTCTTTAACACTGGAAGGTGCAGAATAAATAAGACACTTAAATGCCAAGTATACTTAAGTTCCAAGTCATTGCAAGAGCCACTTCTGTGCATGAAAAGGAAGAGAAGTGGTGCAGAAAAGTCTGTAGGGTTAATAATTGCATTATTTTAATGTCCTGCTTCCTTGAGCACATACCAGCGCCTGCCTAGCAGTGAGTGGGAGCTGCATGCCAGGAGAGAGGAGTAGCTCTCTGGGCCTTGCTTGCCTAAATTCTTCTCAAATGAAAACCTGCAGCTGAGGGGGAAGGAGTCTCATTGCTGCCACACAGCCCCAAAAGGGGTGTGTGTCCCTCTTGTAGCAGCAAAAACTGGGTTTGCATTTGGAAGTCTTACAGCACCCAAATGTGCTCTCCCTGTGACTGTCCCGTTCTTGGCAGGGCTGAAGATCTTTCTGTCTAGGAAATGATAAAGCTCGTTAGCAGTCAGGATATTGGCAGATATTCTCTGCCTGAAACGGAACCAGTTAGAAGGGAACCTGCAGAGTGATGAACTCCCTCTCTGGCCTCTTGCCTAGTAGGTGGGATGTCCCCCCCAGCAGCAGGGAATCCTGTTTCTGTGACAGGTGACCTTTGCAGCAGAGCTCTGAATCCAGGACTCTGCTTTTCCATGCAACTCACTCATGCTGTCTGCTGTGTTCCTTCAGATTCTTCCATAAGGTATTCCATGGAGGTTCTCAGACTGTAGCCACCACTATCCACCTTTTTCTAGCAGTTCACTTCAGGGAGCTGCGAGCTGAACGTACTTGGTTCAGACGGCTCCTTACTCAGCAGGCTGACTGTTGTAGATCAGCTCAGCTTCCTCCAATCCTGTGCCTTTTGTAGGGATTTGAGGTGTATAAAACTTGAATTTCAGTCTTATAGCAGGAAGTGCTGCTAATGCAGTTAGAACAAATGTATGGAAAGCATGGGCTCCAGGTGGGAAAGTGACATTCCCAAAGTGTGTATAATGCCAGTGCAGGGGTAGATATCTGATCTCACTTGCTTTGTCTGCAACACCATGCAGCCTCCCATAGCAAAATATTACTACCCTGTGGGTGTCAAGTCAAATTGTGGCACTGTAGTGTAAGGGAAGAAAGAAAAGAAAAAGCCCTGTGTCCTTGTAGGTGGAAGTAGTCATGTGGAGGCCTCAGAGAAAGTTTTGGTTTTCAGGGGGCAGGGCGAAGAACAGTAATTGTCTAATTTGACATTATCTGTATTACATTGCTTTTCTTCTTTTTTTCCCCACAGAGCTGTCTATTTTGCATGCTACTCCAAAGCCAAGGAGCAGTTTAACAGCATGTTTGTGCCCAACAGCAACATTGTCCACGTCTGTTCTGCAGGTTCTGCAGGTGAGTGTTTGTAATTCCTCCTCCCCATGGTCTGCAGCATGGGCCCAGTGTGCAGCCAGAGCAGGCAGTGTGTGCACTGGTGTCTGAGATGCACTTTTGTACCTGAAAGGATTTATGCCAAGCTCTTGTTGCTACAAGACTTCTTCCAACCCTCTCAATAGCTGGGAAATAATTAGAATGGCTCATAAGGCAGGGACTGGGCTGTCTGTCTGTGCAGGACCTGGGCTAACACACCAGTCCTGGCTGATAGCTCTGGTTAATTGTGGTTTACAAACAAGAACAGAGGCCAGTGGTGGCAGGTGCTGAGTATGTGCACTTGATCTGAGTGATATATGCCAAAAACCAGCAGTTTGCTAGCTCCTAGCTGGCCTTGTCTACAGAGGAACTGTTTTTCTGTTCAGCATGGAAATATTTCTGGATTGTTGTTTACTAATTTGGGATGTTTTTTCCAACTGCAATGCTCTGGTCATGTCTCTTAATGCAAGGAAAAAATATTGATAAACACCATTAAACTTCTGATACTGCTTTTGCCAAATTGTTTCAGGATGTTATATTTTTCCTACCAGGCTGGGAAAAATAGTTTGTCCTTGTAGGAAAAATACTGCAGAAGAGCTCCCCTAATTCAATCATCAGTCACCAGAGTGGTCACTAAAAATAATCGTTCCCAAAGTAAGCCCTTAATTGGGGGTGGGTTCTGTTAATGAGTGGCTCAATGGCACCACCTACAGCCCTGAGGAACACGAGTCCAGTTCAGGTTTGTGTCCCCACGGGTTTCCTTTGAGCTGGAATTCCAAAACCCGTCAGGAAAGAAGGTATCCTGTCTGCAACAGCCTTTAGGAACATGACACACATACTAAAATAGGTGCAAAAAGGAAGAATCCATGGATTGATGCCTCCTGAATTTTGGCATGAAGTTGGAAGCTGTGCACCTGTGTGGCTTTTGACACCTCTGGCTAGAGCTGGTGATAGAACTGTCTCACTGCACAGGGTGTAAGGTTCATGCAATGGCCTGGATTCAGCTGTACTTCTGGTGTCGTTTTCTTCAGCCTTTATCACAAATTCCCTGATGAACCCTATATGGATGGTGAAAACGAGAATGCAGCTGGAACGGAAGTAAGTAGCTGATGGGGGGCAATGGATGCCACCAAGGGAGCCTCTGGAAAACTGAACTGTGGTTTTACTCATGGCTCTTTGTCCTTTGATAGATCTTGCCCAGTTTTTCCCTGACTCTCAGTTCCGCCTTTGAAGCCACCTCGATTCCATCTGGTCAGACTGAAGGTTCAGGTTCTGTGTGCCTTACTTCAGTTTGATGCACAGAAACTGTTGAGAAGGATGTGAGAGTTGCCTTGAGGGCTGGGTTAGGTTCAGCCTCTGGTTTCACTGTAAATCTTTAGCTTAGCATTATTTTTCTCTCTGCTGCTTACAGAATCCTCTGTAGTTCTGGGATTGATGATGAGGGTAAATGTACTGAGGGCTGAATAGAAGCTATGGAAGGGTCATGAGAGCTCATGTGGGAGCATGAGCATGAGCATGAGGATGGAGTCTGTGTCCCTTTTGGCAGCATCTCCTGTACTGATCCCAGATGCCAGGTCAGACAGGTGTGGTACTCAGGGAGCTGTAACAGAAGGGGTGCTGGCTTTAAATTGTGATGAAGACACAGCAGTTTATTTCATAAAACTTTCTGTTGGCCATAAGAATCTGCTGCAGTGGTTTAACATTCTTTTGCCTCCTTCACCATTGTGTTACTGTTAACCACACCTCCTGAAGGCAGAGGGAATTTGACAGCAATCTCTTTTAGTTGAATGATTCACAGTCACTGGTGGATATCAAAGCAATAAGGGAGTCTGCTAATAATGTGACTGCTTAGAATGGAAATTCCTTCCTGCAAGGACATGCTAGGTCAGATAAAAAGGATCTTATAAGGCACGACAACTTTATAAATAATTTATAAGACTTAATTCCAGCACTTTGCCGGGTGGCACCTTTGAACTGAGTGCTGCCTCTTAAAATGAAGGATCATTTTTCATTCAGCAGCAGACTTCTGTCTCTTGGCCTGCTGAAAATGGCTTTAAATGGAATCACCAGTTTGACACAAAGCAGTGTCTCTTCAGTGCTTATTGTCTTTTAAGGCCTTGGTGTGAACTGTGACAGACTAGATTGAACTTGAGCTGAAGGAATTATGAGTATGTATCAGTGAAGTAGCAAAGCCAAGTGTGCACTCTTAGCATCATAGTCCTGCTCCGTGCAGCTTTCCTAGGAGAATTTTGGAGTAAAACTTCGAGAACCATTTTTGTCGTTATAAAAACTATTGAAAGCCAATTTTTAAAAAAATATTAATTCTTTTTCCTGGCTCATGATATGCTCTGTTCTGTTTGTTTTTTAGAGTGAGGGGCTCCAAACCAATGAATGCTTTGCAGTGTGCTAGACATGTTTACCAGACAGAAGGTATCCGTGGTTTCTATAGGGGCCTGACTGCCTCCTATGCGGGGATTTCTGAGACCATTATCTGCTTTGCTATTTATGAAAGTTTAAAAAAGCATTTAAAGGAAGTCCAACTGCCCCCTTCTTCTAACGGGACCGAAAGGAACTCGACAAGCTTCTTTGGACTGATGGTTGCTGCTGCAGTTTCCAAGGGCTGTGCCTCTTGTATTGCCTACCCTCATGGTATGTTAACCCTTCCATTTATGAGTGCAGTGCAACAGCTGTTGCCTGGAATCCAAGACAAATGATGGGTCTAGGGCTGTAAGACTCTTAGCTGTTCAAAGGGCCAAATGCACATTACTTTGGTTTCTGCACTGACATTGTCAGTACTGGTCCCACTGTTCCTAGTTAGACACGTGGTTGGTGACTGGGACTTGCTAGTTTAGAAACAACTCAAAAACCACCAAAAAATTGATTGCATAACGTTTCTGTCCTCACTAGTAGCCTCAGCTGGGTAAGTACCCACAGCCTTTGGGATTCTGTGATCAGACTTTGGGAAGCATTTGTGGGCTGAACAGTGTTAGTCTTTTTGGGTAGATGTGACTGGTGCGGTTGTGTAGAAAGAGCAGCATTGATCATGTGAGCATCAGTAAAGCATTTAGATCCGTGGTAGCTTCAATGAGCAAATCATTCATTTATTCCACATGAAAGAGAACTCCTCTTTAACCCTTGCTCTTGCCTGAAGGGCAGTGTCCAGGGTTCCATGGCTGGGAGTGTTGGCTGGCAGTTGGTACAGAAGGTTTTCCCGTCCCTGGGCTTTGCACACAGGACCTTTCCTGGTACTGGCACGTTTCTCCTTGGTAACTCTGGTTCCCTGTTGTGCAGAGGTCATCCGGACACGGCTGCGAGAGGAGGGCACCAAGTACAAGACTTTCATCCAGACAGCTCGGCTGGTGGCACGGGAAGAGGGGTACCTGGCCTTCTACAGAGGACTCTTTGCCCAGCTCATCCGGCAGATACCAAACACAGCCATTGTCCTGTCCACCTACGAGTTAATCGTGTATCTCTTAGAAGACCACGCAAAGTAGCAGAGCCAAGACTCCTGTTACAGACTGAAGACCAATTTCTTCATTGAACAAATAGTCCTTTAAGAGACTGGTGCAGGTGGCAGTCCTGGTGGGAAAACTACAAGTCTGTGACCACCTGTGGATATTTCCTTTTGGACTCATGCTTTCTAAAAGGTCTCAAGTCATTAACTTTAATAGTTAATTATAATTTTTTTTAACTTGATAATTAAACTGCTACTAAATTAAATTACTTTATTTAATTTAATTATATGTTTGTCCTTTTCCTTAAGCACAGCCATATGTGGTCAAGGAATGTACCTCGTACTATCAAGTTATCTCTTGGACTGATGTTCATTAAAACTGTATTAAAACAGGAGAACTGGCCTGGACATTTGAAACTGTCTTCTTACCACTGGGTCATATTGCTTTTGAGCACTGTAATAGCCTCAGTGCCCAAATAAGTGTGAGAGTAGTTCTGGTTTTTTCAAGGTGCATCGTTCATTGCTGTGCGAACATCCTGGAGGGTTCCAGTAGGACAAACTTGTTTCTTTGTTTTGATGGTGTGAACTATGCACACCAGAATCTCTTAGAAAAGCCATTTGCACTGGCAGTATGGTTGTGGGAGGCTTTTATTAAGAACGTAATTCCAGCTGTGTGTGCCCCTGTGCGTTTGGGGTACATGGTCACAGTACTGGGTATAAACACATCTGTCCTGACTTGGCCTTTAGACCTTGCTTTTGTGCAGGCCTGGGAGCATAAGGACAGTCAGTGACCGTGGTCTGGCTGCCCTGAGGAAATTCCATGAGACAGAGATTTCCAACAGTTCTTACCTTTGAGATTAGTTCTTTCAAAAGCATTAGAATATTGCTTTCATTTTAATAGTCTTCACCCCACTTGTATTGCAGTAACACCTTGTGATTAAAATGTGGCATATGAATTACTACTGATAGTGCAGGGTAACATGTTTTGCAGCTCACGTGTAGGCTGGTGTTTTGCTTTGGCCATACTCTGCCCCTCTGTTCAGTAGTGTCATTTGCTTTGGCAGCTGAGACAAACACGGCAGCAGCTGAGCCCAGCTCCGGCCGTCCCTGCCAGTGACAGCAACGAGCTGCTCGTGGGCTGAGCAGGTGCTGAGTCCTCGAGCACAAACAAGTGTCAGTGGACAGCTCTGACTTCAGGGACTGCTCAGCAGAGAGTGGGTGTGGGCTTGGGAGGAGCATGGGAAGCGTTAGCAAACAGCCTGGTAGTGAGGGGGGCTGTCTTTGGCCAGGTGAAGTTTTCAGGCTGGGATTTTGTTGCAGAAATAGGATGGGCTGATAACTGGATTCAAACCTTCCCATTTGTCGCCAGTAGACCCCAGCTGATGACTGGTACTTGAGGTCATGTTTGACATCAGTGTGATGTAGGAGCTTAGTGCAAAGAGAGTAGAATATGTGTGTACCTCATTATGAGGCAAAACTGCGAAAAATAACTGATTTCTATTATGTCTTACTGAAAATAACTTCTCACATTCCCCCTAAGCTAAATAGGAAACAGTTGAGTAAAAATGGACATGGCTTTTTTTATGGAGATGATGAGAGGCAAAAGCTTCAGTCTCGTTATAGGAGGCAAAACTGTCAAACAGTGTTTCTATTTTTGAGAAATAGGACACTTGTGCTGCTACTCTGAAACATTTTCTGAGATTGGCTTTCCTAAATTAGCATTCCTCTGTACTTCCAGTGCACTAGCTCACTTCTAAAATGTTAGTCAAATGTGTAGACTGCTGATGTCTTCTGAGAATGAGGGAACTCCAACCCTATTGAGAAGTCTGGGACTCGGAAAGAGAGAAAGCAAGAGAAAAGTGAACAGATTTTTGTTCTGCCTAAATCTGATGGAAAATCAGGAATTCTGCAGGATTTTTGTTTTTGTCCTTTAAGCTTTGCTACCAATCCTGACAGAATTAGTCTTAATTTGATAAGGGGTTAATAAGCTATATTGGGAGATAATAGAGTTTCTGAATTAGTATAATTAAATCCTTTTTCCTTCCTCTCTCTAATAGAATTTTTAAAATTCACTAACCCTTGATTCCTTAAACCCTGTAAAGAGTTGCCATTTTTAGGTGATGCTCTGTGAGCAATCCCATTGATGTCACTGAGTATGGAATAAGCCTATTACCAGAGGGAAGAATTGGAAGTAGCTTTTTCCAAAACGATACCTGAATTTAAAAATAACCAACCTTTCTCTGCTTGTGAAAGTCAACCTAGAAGAATTTTTCACTGTTCTTTCCTCTTCTCCAGCTTCTTCAGAAAGTCATTTTCATGGAAGGTAGGTAAAGGCTTCATTACTAGACCCTTTGTAGCTTAATTATCAGTAAGGTGATGAAACTACGGTGCTATCTGAAGTGACCACAAAGATTCCATGAACTTTACCAGGACTGCATCTGTTCCTATTCATAAATCAACAGTTACATGGAAATTACACACATACTGTTGCTGCAATATTATAAGCTACTCATGTTGGTTAATTTAGTTTTGGAAGTATTTCTGAGCCACTTGAGGATTTCCCAAGTCCTTGCACTCTTAAGACTTACTGCTTCCCTTTGGGTATCCGTGGTTGCCTTGATAGCCCTCAAAATATCTGCATTTGCTGGGAATTGTGTTCCATGCTTGTACTGTGATGGTGCCCCTTGCACGAGTTCCTCATTAGCTCCTTTAAGGAGGAAACTTTTAAACAATGCACCTCTGGTTGGACTGATACTGCAGATAGAGCTGATAGGAAGGGAGGGACTCGGGTGGGAAAACCAGACCAGCTCTGCAGCACAAGTCCTAGAGGACACACAGAAGGTCTCGGCGTGCCAAGTGACTGGGTGGGTTGCTCTTCCTCCTCTCCCTATCATTTGGTCTCATAATACAATCCCTAAGTAATTGCACTAAACAATGGAAGAGACATGGAAAAATTATATGCCTTTTAAATTTGTTAAGACGAAATATTCACTGTTACTCCGTAGAATTAATTTCCATGGTTAAATCTGTTCAGATGGAAAGGAAACAGTGAAGAGCCCAACCATAGTTAAGCTTAAAAGTAGAGCTTACTCCCAGTACAAATATTTGTCTAATGAAGAGCTTTTCCATTTATGCCTTTTAAAAAACATGATGCTGACATAACTTGGAACTCCTGAATTTTAAGCAATTTTCTTGTGCTGAGAGGTTTTTCTTTTGTTTTAATCACAAAAACAGCTACACAATTTGAGGCTGGGTCAGTCTCATATTTTGGAGAGATAACCTCTTACTTTCATGTAAAAGCACAGTACGACTGTCAAACTGCTTCCAGTTCTGTGAGAACAGCAGCTGCCACCTGTGTGTGCTGAGGGAGGAGAGCCTGAACGGGGTTACTTTCCTTTCTAGGGAGAGCTCCTGACCAGTTGCCGGTTCTCTGCCTTGTTACAGACCCCGTTTCCAGTCTTGTTTGTGGTGCTGGGGCTGGATCTGCTGAGGGGTTGAAGCCTTTTCCCCTGCAGGGCCGTGGGGCAGAGGAGCGGCCTGGAGAGACCGCGGGACGCTCCTCCCGCACCGCAGCATCCCCCTGAGGGAAGAGGGCCGGACACGGATCTCCGCTCGCTGTGGGCCGCCACAGAGCCCACAGAGGGAACGGGATGAATTTGTGTCAGGGGAGGGTCAGGTGGGATATCAGGTTCTGCCCCCAGAGGGTGCTGGGCACTGCCCAGGCTCCGCAGGGAATGGGCACGGCCCCGAGGCTGCCAGAGCTCCAGCAGCGTTTGGACGATGCTGTCAGGGATGCACCGGGTGGGATTGTTGGGGTGTCTGTGCAGGGCCAGGGGCTGGACCGTGTCCCTTGTATGTCCCTTCCAGCTCGGGATATTCAGTGCAGTGCCCGGCTGCGGCGGCGGCCGCCCTTCACCGGGGCCCGTCCCTGTTGTCACACAGAAAGCGCCGCT
>VWZW01003074.1:1569877-1588194 GCA_013397115.1 Edolisoma coerulescens | reverse complement strand
AGGCAGGGAAGGAAGGAAGGAAGGAAGGAGGAAGGGAGGGAGGGAGGCAGGGAGGCAGGGCCATGGCGGGATGCGGCCCGCGGCGGCGGGAAGGCGCCACGCGGGGCCCGGGGCCCGCCCGGCCGCCCCGCGGTGTGGGAGCAGCGGGGCCGCTCCCCGAGAGCCCCGGCAGGGTCTGTGCCCGTCCCCGGGGACCCCTGCAGGCTCCCCGCGTGGTCGGCGGCAGGAACGTGTGGGAGAATGGCTGGGTGCGCTCCTCCGTGTCCCCGGGAATGGCTTTTGTGTGCCGGGCTGAGCGTGCGGGACGCGCTGCGGAGGGAGCGGTGAGTTCACCCATCGCTGCCGCCCGGGGCTCCGCCGGGGGACGCGGCCCTGGCCCAGCAGGCTCTCCCCCGTTTGTTCTCTGACCTCTTCGAGGCAGGGAAAGAGAAGATCCTGCTCCTTTGGCCGGTTGATGTGGGGCGAAGGAAGGATTGCTGTGGAACAGGTCTGTAAAATAACAACGCTGTTAGCACAGTGCTAGAACTTGGGGAGATTCCATACAAGTCAAAATTATTGATTAGGGACCAGAATTCTCCGGTTACTTGTTTCTTAATTGCACAGAACGTTCCTGGTCTCAGAACAAATTCAGACCAATTGAAAACCAGGTTTTAAAAGCATCAGGAGAGATGTCATGATTCAGATCTCATAAAAGGAGAAAAGCTTAATTTGACAGATTCTAATCTAGCATAGCATGAAAGGAATGTAGGGATGTGTGGAATATGAGGCATTTCAGTCTTTCTAGCAACAGACTTTGCAGTCTGCTCATCTATTAAGTGCTTCTGTTGGAGACAAGCCAGTCCCAAGGGCTCCCTGTGTTAAGGTTCACTTCAAGTTTACGCTTTGCAAGAGAAGCATATTCCTACATCCTCGGTGTGATGCGTAAGGTTCGCTCTAAAGCGTTTGCTGTTTATTTAACCATATCAGTGATCAATGGGACATTAGCCCATATACAAGGCTTGGCATTTCTATGATGTATTTAGGGTAGCCAAGTGGCTTAAAGCAATCCCAGTGAAGCAGGCAAGATTTCTTTGACCCAGTTGAGGCTAACGTGCCTTTTGAGGGAGGAGGTTTGATTTGTTTTGCTCAAGTTCATCAAAAGGTCTCTGGAATGGAAAGCATTTCTTCCCAAGTCCTTGAAGACTGCTGGTAAATTCTTTCAGGTGACCTTGATAATTCTTTGAGGCTACATGTTTGTGTCTCTCAGTACTATTCTGATACTTCCAGATTTCTTATTCTGCCTTAGTAAAATGAATCTTCCATAGTCATCAAGAAGGGCAGCTTAATAAGGGACACAGACATGATGTCAGACATAGATGTGATGCTGCCTTTGCTTTTTGTTTATCAAGGAGGTAAAAGATTTGATGACCAGATATGCACAGAACCTGGGGGTGGTTATCACCGGGTCTGTGTCCCCGCCTGAGTCCGCTGGGCACCTTTTTCCTGGCTGAGAGATCACGAAGTCTGGCTCTTGGGAGAGCACAGGCTGCATTGTAACTTATGACACTGTATTAGAAATTTGGTCTTGTGCCTAAATCTTGTCTATAGCTGCTAGTTCTGAGCAAATGCCTCTGTATCACAGTTCACCTGCTGGAATCTAGGCAGCTGTGATGTGTTTTTCTTGTGTTGGAAGATGCGGGTTAGTGTTGGGTCTGCACTGACAGACCCCTTTGCTGCCAGGTGATGGACACGGGCACAGCCTGGAGTGTGGCAGCTGTTATCTGCCAGGGAGCTGAGCTCTTAACCCGGTGGTGCCGACAGTGCCTGCCTGGGGCTTGGTCTGTCCAGCTGCCCCCAGATGTGGTTTGAGCAAAACCAATCTGTGCAAAACAGCTCCTCTTCCCCACGTACTTTTTGTTCAGATTTGCTGGCACAGCCATTTGAATAATTGCTTCGTAATCCAATTGTGCCAGAATGAAGACTGCTGCTTTAAGTACTTTTAATGGAAAATTGGGTTTTTCTTCTCATCCTTGGCAGAGGATGAGGATAACCCAGCAAAGAACTGCACATCCACCAGTGGTCTCTTTCAAGACTGTAGAAAAGTAAACATCTTCATCTTCTGACTTAGTAGTAAAGAGAGTGGGGAATAGATGTAAATAAAAATATTTATAAATCCAGTTTATTATTACCAGCACTTATCAGGGAGACTGTTGTTCTGGCAGTCCATCAGAAGTGTGGACTTAGCGTGACCTTAAATGTGTGTGTAAATGAGGAGTAGTGAAGAGTGCTGGGAGCTGGAAGGAGCCTAAGTTCCTCCTTGTCTTACGTGACAGACACAAACTAGTTGCTAACCAGTGTTTGTCAATGGGACCTGCAGAGCTGCACCCTGATTTTTGTGAGCAAAATAAAGGAATCCAGTAGCTCCTCACAAAGGAACATTGTGTCATATTATCTGAGCAATTAGGTATTGACTGAGACATTTAGGTATTGATCTTATAACTGAGTTTACTGCAGGTATTTTCCCCTCGATTTTGTCTTAAGCAAATATTTTCTACCTGCAAAACAATCTCTCCAAGCCCGGGAATATTTTCTGAGCTTGATTGGGTGTGCAGGTTACACATGGGGTTAGCACAGCAAGTCAGCTGTGAATGGAATCTCTCTGTGCTGCAGGTAACTCAATCACTTCTTGTTGCTCAGGTTTTAGTTGGCTGGGAGGTTCTCTGTCCAATGAAGCTGGTTCAGATTAGTACAGAGGTAGATTATAAACTCCTCAGGGGTGATTTGCCTTTTATTTTGCAAGGGATTGAGCGCACGGTAAAGGCTCGGGTTTGTCTGTCTCATACTAGGGTCTGACTTCAGAAGCAGTGTGTGCTTTAGCTCACTGCCCTCAGCTGCTGCCTGAATTCAGTCAAGGTAAATATAGCTCCAAAGCAGTTAAATCTGTGTTTGAGAGTCTTTCCAAATGCAGAACTTGTTTTTTGTTTTTTTCAGTCCTGCCCAGTAACTAGAAAATTAGCACCCTACCTACATGTTCTTGCCTAAACGACCTTTTTCTCCCCTTGTTCTTCTTTTTGCATCCACCAGCTCTGGAATTTGGGATTTTTTGCACCTATTTCTATGGCAACAGATTATCGGTTCACAGAAAGAAGTATTATTGTCTTTTATCCTAAATAATCCAGGACTTAGCCATTTCTTTTGCATGCATTGTCAGAATGAAGTGCTGCTATTTAATCCTTGGTAGTACTTCCTGAGCCTCAAGAGTGAGAAATGAAATCCTGTTTGGAAAAAGATGGAAAGGTCTCGAGTATACTGAGGGTTTGGTCTCGACATCAGCGAGTTCCCAGGTAGGGTTTGGCACCGATGGTTTTTGCTTTATAGCATGACTGCTTTATTCATTTCTTCTCCGGTGCTTTCCACTTCTGTTATCCTTGAAATTAGTGCTTCCACCTCTGTCATGTCATGGAATTTAGAGCCTGGGGGTGGGTAGAGGCTGAGGGGTGGTGTGTCTTATTTCCGTGGGTGCCAGAGGATGGGGCACAGCGGCGAGAGGGAGGGACTGTGAGAGGTTCTGCAGCACCTGGGACCTGGGCAATAGCCTCCCTCGGAGGGTGGAGCTCAGGCTGTGCCCTGGGAGCAGCAGGGTTTGTGTTCTGCTGGTTGAAGCCCACACGTTGTATTTGCACAGCTTTTACACCTGTGGTAGTGAGATTGAGCTAATACAGCAGGTGTTGCTGCCTGTCCCTCGCATGGCTGTTTTGACATGTGCTTGGCTTTTGGACAGCGGTAGCTCGTGGGTAACTCAGACTATCGACCTAGATTTGTCTGCTTTAAACTCTGGGTTGGTTTGGGGTTTGTTTTTTTTTGCCTGTTAGTTTTAGCAGTGGTATTTTTAACTCAGATCAGTTGAGCCCCCATGGCAGTGAAGAAAGTTGAGCAGGGAATATTCATTTTAAGAGGGGTGTGGGTGTTTGCATCTATTTTGAGATGAGAATCTGTCATCCTAGTAGCTCCAGCCATTTTCTTTCAGCATCTGGCAGGGAATCCTCTGTGCATTCTGGCTTTTCAGTGCTTCATTTCAAGCATATCCTCATTGTTAGTGCCTAAACAGGAGGCTCAGACATTGCTTGAGGGTTTGATACTTTATGAACCGAGTTTCAAGGCATGGTCTATGGAAATGGGAGCGGGAAAAAATGTCAGTTGTAGAGATCCAGCTAGAGAGGTGGTGGAGAGAGAGAAGACACACGTGGCTGTTTGGTTGCAGGGTGCCAGACAACACTTCTGCAGCAGTCAGATGTTTCAGCAGCAGAGAACATTTCCCACAGCTGGGCGAAGTCGCTCTCAACTGGGAGCCCTGTGGCTACTGTGGGTTGCTCCCAGACCTTGGTGAGCTCCCCTGCTCCGTCGCCCTCTCGGCTGCTGCAGGAGCCACACAAACTCCCTGGTGGAGCTGGGCTGGTGGCAGCTGGCTCCGTGTGTCTGCGCAGCTGCCACAGCGAGTCCTGAGCAGCTGCCCTCCCTCGGAACTGGGGCTGGTTCTGATGAACCCAGACAGCTGGGCTGTGGTGCCTTGACCTGCCAGGAGGCTCCTCTTGGGGATTGCACTGGGTGTGGAGACAAATGCAGAGCTTCTCTAGCAGGCAGGCTCAGGGGCTGGGCCACTGAAGTTCTTTGCTCAAACATCTGCCGCAACCTGATGTGGTGGGGCCACGTCACAGCTGTTTGGCTGTATTGGCTGTTATTTTAACAGGATTGCTTTAGAAAACAAGGGGCTCATGGACCAAGGTCATTAGTCTTTATCCCTTCAGTTCTAGTGCATAAAAGCAGCGGAAGAAATGTTGATTCCTCAGTTCCTTTAGTACCTACAGTTGTGAAGAAACAGCTGTTTACAGTGCTGGAACCTCAGGATAACTTGATATGCCCTTGTCCTTGAAAAACTTTCTACCAAACAGGGCAGATAGAACTGTAACCATGAGCCCGTTTCCTGGGTTTCTGAGCATTGTCACAGGCAGCTCTTGTGGATCCTGACTTCATTTTCCTAGAATCCTGTGTATTAAGCGTCAATTGTACTGCACCTTCTCATAGAATAACACTGCTGGTTATGGAAAGGACTTGTACCCCCAAATATGCCCCTGAAAAACAGTGAAATGGGTAATTCACAAGGTTGTTATTAAAGTTCTGGCCTGTCCATGGTACTAGAACAGAGGTGTGATTGTCAGGCAGAATTTATTTCCACTTTAACATTCCATCTTCTCATTGCTGAAATGACTACTCCAAGTCGTGCCGCTAAGCACACGGAATGGGAAGATGGATCGTTTCCCTGCATTTCCCTGTTTGAAAGCCTCTGCTCTCCTCTCCATCGGCTGAGCTCGGAGCTCCTGCCTGAGACCTTTCCTCTCCCGGCAGGAAGAAGCCCACGCACGTGACAGTGAACTGCTGGTTCTGCAATCAGGACACGCTGGTGCCATACGGGAACCGCAACTGCTGGGACTGCCCCAACTGCGAGCAGTACAACGGCTTCCAGGAGGTGCGGGGGGCACGGGGCTGGGACGTGCCCGCCCTGGGGGCCCTGGCCCTCGCTTCGGGTGGTGGCAGCCGAATGCCCAGAGGTTGGACAGCTGGCAGCTCTGTGCTGAGCACCCCTGAGCTCAGCACCTGAGCCTGGAGAAAGGACCCGCTGCGCTGGGGTGTGCTGAATGGAGACATCAAGACAAATTTTCCTCTCTTGCTTTAGAGGGCAAGAGTGGCCTTGACATATCTCTTAAGAATGCTTTTTTTACTGTATGGAACAATTCTTCTGTGGTTTTGTATTCTGTTCAGTAGCAAAGCCTGTCTTAAGCTGAAGTCCAGCACCACCAGCTACTTGGGGTAGGTGTGCAGGACAGTGGAGGTGGGGGGAAGATTTAAAGCATTTTGTCTCTTTTTTTACTTATTTATTTTGTTACGTAGGTGAATGCTAATGAAATGTAGAGCTGCTGACAGAGCTTAGGGAATCTTACTGTCAACCTAGCTTTGATTTTATGATCGAATTGTTGCTTTCCCTCCTGCTTTTTGTCAGAATGGAGACTACAACAAGCCCATTCCTGCCCAGTACATGGAACACCTTAACCACGTTGTGTCGGGCAGTCCGACTTTCTGTGACCCCGCCAAACCCCAGCAGTGGGTGAGCAGCCAAATTCTGCTCTGCAAGAAATGCAACAACCATCAAACCATGAAAATCAAACAGCTGGCTTCATTCTCACCAAGGGAGGAGGTAAGTGTTGGTTAGGGACTGCCATCACTGGAGAAGGTTTGTCCAAGGCATTCCCATCCACGTGTCTGCTGTTCCTGCTCTGTTTATTCCATGCTGCAGCCTAGTAGGCAGGAGAGAGAGCAGTTTCTCAGTGTGCTGTGGAATGATGCTTCAACAGTCTTCAGAAGCACTGCATGGCACTCCAGTGCAGAGAAGTCCACTGATTAGTGTTGCAAATTTACCTAATTCTACTTCAAAGCTGGAATGTTCCCCTGTTCTGGATGAGCACTGGAAATTGAAGCTCGAGCCCAAAACATTTCTGAGATCATCTTAAAACTCCAGTACTTCCCATGGCTGAGTTTATGGGATCTGAGAGGCACAACAGCCCACTGTAGAAGCCTTGATAGATTTTGTTTTCCTGAGGCCCTGGCTGTGCTGCTCTGCATTTGCTGGTGAAGTGGGAGAGGAATCCTCTGCAGCCACATGATTTCCCTGGTTTGGCATCTGTGCCTAGGAGGGCAAAGGGATTTTGCAGTTACAGCAACAGGATTTCCTGCTGAGCAACTTCTTGGCCTTCCCGTTACTTAATATACACAGAGGATGGCATAGTGAGGTTTCTCCTTCACAGTTTTATGGCTCCCTAAAGTTTCGTGCAGAGAATTTAGTGCTGCACTCCTTAGCCTTCAACCATGGTCAAGCCTTGGGGTTAGACTGGGCTGTAGTGTGATGTGTCCATCCTCTGGTTTGCCTAACCCAGTCTGCTTTGTGTAATTGTAATGAATTTAATCAGAATGACTCCCAGAGAACAGATTGAAATTTGAGCATGATAAATGAAAATATCTTTGGCTGATGCCCTTTCTCAGCTTTATTTCTAGTCCCTGCCTCTTGCCAGACCTATCCAGTTGCTCAAGTACTGCCAGCCTTTGGCCCCTTTTTTGGCCTTCAGTGAACTGCAGTGCCTGTGCCAGCTGAGAAACCTGGGATTGTGTTATGCAGCGTGCTTGGATAAAGGTGTGACAGCAGGGGCCTTGCACAGCAGGGCTGGCTGTTCCGGGGAGGGATGAGCCTGGAGTGAAGGAGCAACAGGTATTTTGTGTCCCCTCATTTGAGGAGAGGAAGAGCAATTCTAGTTACTTGTGTCACCTATGTGGAGTTCATAAGATCTCAACAAAGCAAAATCGGGCACATCCTGGTGTTGAGCCACAGCAGCCTTCTCCAAGGCCCTTTTTTGCCATCCCTTCTGGGACACGGAGGCTGGGTCAGCTCTGTGTGAAGCTGGCTGCGTGCCTGGCCTGCAGCTTGGTCACTGTGTTAGCACAGGGTTAAAATGTTTTAGAAATGTAGTAGCTTAGATAGGCTCTGAATAAGCATTGTTTCTGTTAAATCTTGTGACTCTGCACCTGTGTGTGTGTGTGCCTATAGGTAGTACCGTCACACTGTGTTAAAGGTATGCAACGGTTATTTAGGAACCATGGGGATGATTGTGAGAGGGGGACTTGTAGGGGCTTGCAGTGTATGCTTGAATGATTACAATGAACCTGAAACTCATGCCCGACTGCTCACAATAGAATGGGTCGTTAATGATTGACATATGATTCTATTAGGTAGAGTATAAAATGTGTTCACTCCGAACTCACGTCGGAATCAGATTTGGGTTTGTACCCCGATTCCCAGAGCTCTGCAATAAAAGCACCTGCATATAATCATTCTGTGATTATGTGTTTCTACGCTAACAACTGTCCCAGCCTGGTTTCAGGAGCTGTCCCTGAGACTGGACCACGCTTTGTCCACCTGTCCACAGCAAACGCGACAACTGCTGAGGGAGCTGCGTTCTCAGCTGCTTTCCCCCTCCTGCTCTCTCACCAGGGCAAGTACGATGAGGAGATCGAGGTGTACAGGCACCACCTGGAGCAGACCTACAAGCTGTGCCGCCCGTGCCAGGCCGCTGTGGAGTATTACATCAAGCACCAGAACCGGCAGCTGCGCGCGCTGCTGCTCAGCCACCACTTCAGGCGCCGGGAGATGGACAAGAGCTACAGCCAGGTACGTGGGGACACGGGAGGGAGTTCAGGGCAGGGACTCTGGGCTCTGGACCCCTGCCCCTGGGTCTGCAGCTGGGAGAGGGAGGCAGCAGCCCTGGGGCTCTCTATCCTGGGAGCTTGGGTGCGTGGCAGCAGTTTAGAAGAGCACAGGAGTTGCCACAGATGTTCCTAATGTTAGTTTGAGGTTTTCCCCTTGGGGTGGGATTGTTGGGGTGTCTCCAGAAGGCAAGTCTAATATAATAACAGAGTGGAAGGAAAATAATGGGACAGGCAGAGAAGGGGAGGTAGGGAAGCCAATTTATGAGTGCAGTGCAGGGAATTATAGAGTACAAGGGGAAGAAAAAAAGAACAATGGGAATTGAATTATGACCTTCTCCTTGTTTCACTGCCCTGCCTGATCTTGGTTTCTGCTCATATCTCTGCTGTTTCTCCTGGCTAGTCTACAATAATCCCATGTGGTGTCAGCCCAGTACAGAGACTTAGAAGGACTTGAGCAGAACAGTCCAGTAAACCATGCAGTCTGGAAGTGTTTCATACAGCACCGCTTCAAAACCCTGCTGCAGTTCATTCCGCTTCTGACAAGGTGTTTCTCCCTTCCTCTGCAGAATTTGTGCTCATCCTCCTCTTCCACTTCCATCACCACACCAGCTCAGGTGATATTTCTGCGGTTCCTGGCCTTCCTCAGCTGTACGTTCCTGGTTCTGATGGCCCTGTACGGGTCAGGGGACCCCTTCTCCCTGAGCACAGCCGTCCCCGCTGCCGTCCCCTCTGGCCCCGCGCGGAACAGGACTGGCGCCAGCCCCGGTGCCGGCGAGGGCTCGGGGAGGGGCTGGCGGGAGCTGCTGCGCCTGCTCCCGGAGCGCGTGCTGGAGACCCTGAGCGCGGCGTGGGCCTACGGCGAGAATCACCAGATGGCAGTGGCCGTGCTGGGGCTCTTCACCTGCCTGCTGGCCATGTTCCTGGCCGGGCGCATCAGGTGGGTGTGCTCGGCCTCTGTCTCGCTTCAGACTGCCTTGCTGGGAGCTGTCTAGGCCTGTGTTGCCTCGGTGATCCAGGGGTAAACACTTCCCAGAACGGCACACGTAGCACTGCGTGCCTTGATTGATTCCATTTTAGCTTGAATTACTGTGAGTGAAAAGTTGCCTGTGCAGCTCTGGTAGAAAGTGGAACTGATCTACTCAGACACTTGCCCAGCAGTGGGCAGGGCTGCACATGATGTAGTCAGAGGCAGAACAGAACTTGCTCAGTCTGGGTACCCTCCCCACCTCCCCTCCCCTCCCCTCCCCTTCCTCAGGACCGAGGTGCTTCACTGGTGTTGAAACTCTGGTTTGGTTTCTTTTCCCACCGCAGGCTCCGACGGATCGACGCGTTCGCCTCAGTCCTGTGGTTCGTGGTGATGAGCCTGCATTTGGCCGAGAGGTACCTGAAGGTGGACACGCCCAGCTGGCTGGACACGGCCAAGTTTGGCACCACGTCCCTGTGCTGCCTGGTGGGCTTCACCGCAGCCGTGGCCACGCGGAAGTCGACGGGCCAGCGGAGATTCCGGCCCCGAAGGTCAGAGCCAGAGCAGTGACGCTGGGGGAAGGAGGAAAAAAGCCTTGTGAACTCTTTGCGACTGGTGCTTCTCTCTCCTCTTGTTATTTTCCCTTCCTCTGTTTCTCTTTTTTAAAGTTAGATAAGCTGTGAAGATCTCTTCTTCCTTTATATGTATGTATGTACACACGTACATATATGTGTGTGTATATATATATATAATTTTTTCCCCATCCTTGCTTGCCACTGTGCTAGCTGCTCAGAGCATTTCCACTGCTGGCCATGGAAGCTACTCGTGCTGCCTCCATTCTCCCTTCCTCCTGCATCCTACGTCAGCAGTACAAATATCCAGCTTCCCCAAAGTCAGTTCTTCCAGCAGCTGCCTCACAAACTGCTCCATAAATGCAGCCTCCTCCCCCTTCTGCTCCTCCAGCCAAAGAGATTCTGGCTCCTCCTGTCCTCCTGCTTCTTCTCACTGCCTCTCCATCCTTAGCCACTCACAGAGGAGCCCTCTGCCCTGATCCACCATGGGGCCCAGGCCACCTTCACTTTCCTAATGGTGCTGGTCATTTTAATTTGGAACTGATGGGAACTTGCCTCTGGATTTGGAGTCCTCGTTAATGCGTGCTGTGGTGCCCAGGCACGCGAGGAGGGGACCACACAGAGCCCATAACCTGGTTCTTCTTGCTTTCCACTGTGTAGCATCACTTACCTGCATCATCCTCTCTGCCCTTCTCCTGGCTCCTGTTTTAAATGGAGAAGTGTCCTTAAGTGCTTTTGACTGGAACTTCATTAATTTATTCAAAAAGGTGCTTTAAAAAGTCATGTAGCTCAGGGTGTCTTAATACCTGAAAGTATTCAGCTGTTTGAGGTTAAATTTTCAGATTTACCAGTGGTTGTTGCTTTCAATGCCAGTTTTCTTGGGGTTTTTTACCCACCTGCTCCCCGAGCAGCATGTGTGTACAAGCACAACTGGATAAAAATGCATTTGTTCCTCCACTCCTATAGCCTTAGAAGGAGAAAAAATACAGGACTGACAACCTCATGCTGTGATATCTGGTCAGCTTTCATTGTACATCACTACTCAGTCAGTGTTTATTGCTGAGAACACAGATGGGAAGGGTGTGCTGTAAGAAGGGGTGGGAGCTCCGCTGTGGGACTGCATGGCAGCACAGATGCATTTTTTGGGTTACTTGCAGGGGTCATTTCTGTAGTCTGGCATTGTGCTAATACCGCTGAAAAAAGGGGTCTGGAAATTGTGACTTAGAGTTGAGTGCCTGGCAGTCCTCTGCTGAAAGCTGGGGTGGCTGGGTGTTACTGTGTGAGGAGGAAGGAACTTCCAGCTGTTTGGGTCTTCTAGGATTAACTTGTTGGGGCCTCTTAGGATAAGCAGTCTGATTATCCTGCACGGTTGTTTGAAAGGCACTCCGCTGAGCTTCTCGTATGGATTTTGGTCTTTCAAGAGGAAATAGCACTTCTACAGAATATCTGCTATTTTCTTCTCTTCGGAATAGCACAGTGGAACTCACCACCCTAATAGTCTGATACAAGTTAATTGGGTGTCGTGATCTTCCAGTGTATAAACTATAAAATAATCAGAATGGAGCTCTCACTGTGAAGCATCTGCACCTCCTGCTGAAAAATGCAGACACTACTGGGTGCTGCAGATGCTGGTGAAATTAGAGGAGCTTTTTTAAAGGAAACAAAAGCTGTCTCCTAGCTGTTTGTACTCACTGTTCCTCGAACCTGTTCCTTGTGAAAGCACAAAGGTAGCACTGCCAGAAGCTCTGAAATCCATTACCAAAAGCCAGGCTGAGTCGTGGGAAGGTGCAGCTCCTGGCTGTGTGCCCCTACCTTGGCAAGGGAATGGCCACACAGACCTGCTGCCCACCTGGGCTCTCCTTTGGAACCTTTTTCTGGTGCCTTCAGAGAATGCAATATCCACCTCCAGGCTAACAGAGCCTGGCTCCCTTCTGGTGCTCGTGGATGATGCTGAGGGTTGTTACCCACAAAAAGGAATCCAGCACCTGCCAAGTCTGGTTCCATCTTCCACGTTCCCATCGCTTATCAATCCTGACCCAAAACATTTGTCTTCCAGCTCACAGGCATGGGAAGCCTTGAGCTATTACAGCCATTAATGAAATAAGGCATCCAGACTTTTTTTTAAAATCCTTCCTTCTTCCTGCTTCAGGACTTCCAAATTTTCCTCATAAAGTACATGTAAGAAAAGACTGATGTTTCTATTTAGCTGTGATTGTCTTCTGCACTTAGCTGTACAATTTGGATTGAAAGTTCCTCTTGCTGTTCCCCTGTGAGATGTGTCCAAGTGAAGGGAGGAATCTCATATTTGAAGGATGTTGAGAAGGCTGAGAGGAGGGGAGTGAGCAGCTGACAAACTCAGTGGGAATGGTCATGGTAATGTCATGCCTGATTTCTGTCAGCAGTATCCTTTTATTAATATGAATGAAATGAATCTGTCCAAATTTTCTGGCCCAGTAGTAAGGAAACTCTCAGTGGCAGCTTCTAAAGGTAGCTGGCAGCCTCTTCAGATGTTTTGTTTTCAGGAGCTGAAAGTCAAGGCTGTGTTAAGCTTCACTATGTCCTGTTTCATATCGTCTCCTGTCTCCTCTCAGTAGCTGTTTTCCTCCCTTCTTTTTAGGAGCACTTTGGTTTTTTTCTTTCAATTTAAACTTGACTCATCCTCGAGCTCCCTGGGGTCAGGCACCTTTTGTGATGTTTTGCTCTTAAATGTTACATTTGTTTACCATGCCTGTTCTTTTCTCTTATTCTCTTCCCTTTTTCCCTGTGCAGTGCTGGGATGGGGAGGATGCACACTGAATATTGGGAACAGGCAGTTGGTAGAACTGTGGGAAGGAGAGGATTTGCACTGTGAAGCCTGAATAATCCTGTTAAGGAATATTTTAGCTCGGTTTGCACAGCAAGTGCAAATCTGTACTGAGTTTAAAGTCCTTTAATCTGGGAGATATGTTAACTGCCAGTGACATACAAGCAAGAAATCCGTTTGTCTTTGCTTTATGCAAATTAATATAAATGAAGTATATTTACTAATTGCACTAATTTATATGTCAGAACATCAGAAAGCTACTTTGTTTTATGGCCAAGCTGTACAACTGATGTCTGTGGTGCTTTGTTCACAACTTACAATTGAAGAACTTTTGTGCTTGTAATTGGGAAAATTTCAAAGGTGAAACGATACAACACAATACATACTGAAGTGGGGTTCAATTTTAATGCCAAAGAAGCTTTTGTTTTTGCTCAGGTGTCAGCTTATTCTCCCCACTTCTCAGTGCCTCAGCATGTCTGTGCTGCTGCTTCTAAAAACAACAGAAACCTCAGAGCCTCAAAACCAAACTTGCAGCAATTGAATTTTTGGTGTTTTAGAGATTCTGATGCTGACAGTCTCCTCTCTTTCTGCTTGTCTCACGTGCTTTTGCTGGTGGTGGAGGATGATGGATCTTTTGGGGTAAGGGAAGAAAGGAGGAGAAGGGTGGGTTTTGTCCAGAGGTGTTCTGATTTATAAAATGTGGCATTCGGTCTGTACCAGTTGTGTCTCAGACAAGGAGCCCTGCAGATGAGTCGTGAGTTAGCAGGATTCTACTGTTGACTGTGGAAAAAAAAAATAGACAAACCACTACTGCCTTTACTGACACTGTTGTTGCCACACCTGATTTCAAAGCCAAACAGGCTGTTCTAGACACTGCCGTGCCATAGGTTCTCTTTGGAAGGTGCTTTGCATTTTTCACTCAGCAGTTCTGTATCATCTGTGTCATCTAGGTGTAGATGTCTTAGGTACATCATCTAACTGCATGATTGCTTGCCCCACAGTGATGCCAGCAGGAGAAAATGTGTGTTTTGCTGCCCAGTGTTCCTGTCCTGTGCAGCTGAGGTGCTATTTTGTGTGACACATTTCCTCCTGCTGGGTGGGATAAGAGCTAACAAAGGCTTGGTAACTAATAACCACAGCTGACACAAAATCATCCAGAACCACTTGGTCCGTGCTTTGAGCTTCTTGTTTTCCCTGAGCTGGGCTCTTACTTCAGGCCACGGAGGAACACGTGGTGACCTGTGGTCTCCAGATGCAGTTTTGTTGCCTGAGGATTCTCTCAGCCGTGCAGGCCAGAGCATGCAAACATCTTAACAATATTAGAGGGTTTTAGCCCAAAAGCCCCTAATTCGAGGTGCTGCTTTTTCACACTGACCATGTGTCTGGACCAGGGGATGGTACAGCAGCAGAGAGCTGAGGTGCTGAGGGATTGTTAGTGGGTTTGTGTTTGAAATCAAATCTGCTCCATCCCCAGGTGCCTGACTCTGGCCCTCAGTGGCCGTGGCTGATCTGCCAGCTCAAAATCTTGTACCCTGCCCAGCAGAGCCAGGTTTATAAAGGGGCCAGTGTGGGTTCATTAAGTGCCTTTCCCTGGGCAGGATTTGGGACAACACTGTGTTGCTTTGCTTCGGTGGAACCATGGCTGCAGCATGGGACAGCAGTGCCCGTGTGTCTGCCAGGCCAGTGCTTCTGTCCTTCCTGTGCCACCACCGAGTGTGGCAGGGCATAAGAGGACACTTGGGCTAAAATTTCTGAGCAACTCTACAGGGGGCTGAGGGAGAACCCAGAGGTAGCAACCAAGTCAGCATCTCTGCTGCTGCTGCTTCTCTTCTTCCTGAGGCCCTCAGTGACATCAGTGCATGCAAACTGACGCCTTTGTGGCCCTTTACCATCCTAAATACACTGAATTTATATCCAGTTCTTTCCTTTCTCTCAACTCCTCCTTTCCTACATCCATGCTTTGCATGCCCTGGTGAGCTTTGGGTGTGCCAAAGGGTGAGGACATGTGGGAATATAAAAACGCTGTAGTGGCTTTTTATTTTGGCTTTATGAATATTTATCAAGTGTGCTGAAATTATGTGAAGCTAATGATCATGCTTAGATACTATAGGAAGTATGTGTTGATGTAATGTGGACAAAATATTTATGCTCTTATAAAAATTAATATAATTAATAGCCAGATAATTGCTCCAGACTGACTGCACTCACAGAAGCTGAAGTGGGCTGTGGTATATGGCTTTGCTTTGGTTTTCAGAGATGCTTTTGAAATTGTGTGCTGTCACATAGGACCTGCCAGTTCCTTCCAGGTGTGCTGTCACCTGCAGGTGCCCTTGGCTCCCTGAGCCGTGGCAGGTGCTCTCCAGAGAAAGGGACAGTACTCAGTCCTGAAGTCATCCCCTCTAAAGCCTCGTGTGGGACCAAAGCTCCTGAGGGCACAGGCAGGAGGAGGTTCCCTGAACATTTTTGGCATGCCAGCAAGTCTGGATTTGTGACCTAGGATGTGCATGTACACACACACCTCCCCACTGTGTGCCACCAGCTGGGGGAAAGGCACAGTTGGTGCCAAACATCTGTTCTCTAGAAGGTGTCAGTGCAGGACATGGCAGCTCCAATTCAGCCCTCCTTTTATGTCCAAAGCAGGAGACAAGAATTCTTACTCTTGGCAGCTAAAGTTTCTAAGTCACATATCAAAATATTAATGTATCTGAGACTTGTGCTCATTTTAGCATTATTCTCCCTTTCCCTCATGCCTGTTTTTTCTTCCTGTATTGCTCTTTACCCCTGGTTCTGTGAATTTGGCTGGGGCCCTGAGTGAGGAGGTGCAGAGGGCAGAGCAGTGTCAGGGCAGGCAGTGTGCTGCTCCCCAGCCCGTCACCCTGTTCTGCACCCGCTGCCCGGGCAGAGGGGCTGCTGTCCGTGGGTAACCCCAGCTCAGTTCTGAGGGGACTTTAGGTCCAGAGGAAACATTTCACCCCCTGACTGCCCTGGGCAGATCAGATGAACCTGGGCACATCCCCCAAGCTGCCTGCCTGTGACTGCATCTTGCCTTCTCCATGGGCTGAGTTACCTGATGGAGGAGTGGGTCCCTCTGCAGCCTGGCCTGCCCCGTACTCTCCCAGGTCTCTCTCTGTCCCAGGGGTGATGCAGCATCTCTGGTAGAACGTGAATTAGGAAGGCACACACGTACAGTGGTGTCTGTGGAGAACCAGGAGCTGTTGGGACAGAGGAGGGGAGGCTCTCCTGGCAGGAGGTGTTTCTTCAGGACCGTGTACAGTCCCTTACCCTGTAATACTCTACTTTAACCTTCTATTTATTGATTTTTAAAGTATCTGTGTAGCAGAGTTGTGCCCAACTGTCTAGTAATATTGTGATCATTGTAAACACTAATTAAGATACCCAATTTTTGATGTTCACAATATCAAGTTCTGAAATAAACGGCTTCCGGGCCTTGACTATTTCCACAAACTATCTGACTCCAGAGCCTTTTTTTTTTTTTTTTTTTGTTACTTTTTTTACTGTTGCCAGAGCCACTGTTACCACTTGACAAAGGGCTTGGAGCAAAGACACAGTGCAGTGCTCCATCCCAGGGCTGTGATGTGGTTGCTTCCTGCCTTATGATCCTCTTGATCTCCTCACCTTTTTTCATCTGCTTCTGGAAGAAGTTTTAGTTCAGCTGCCCATTCTCAGGCATGAAGCACGTTCCCATGAGAGCTTTTAGACCATGGAGCCCTCTTGACATGGCAGCGGCAGACACTAAAGAGTGCAGAGAACAGGAGCAGGATTTTGCACACTTAGCAGGAATTTGTTCAGAACAGATCAATATTTAAGACATACTTTGGTCAGCATTCAGTCCTAAGGCATTAATAAGCTATACTTAAAATTCTTCAGCTCCTCTTTGCTAATCAGAAAAATTCCTTTTCTGGATGGTGCAAGACAAATGATTCTTCACTGCCCTGAGGATCTGGCTGCACTAACTTGGTGAGGTTGAGAAGTGGGGCTGTTGAGCAGCAGAGCCATTGGGAGCCCGATCCAAAACAGTTACAATCCCAGGATTGTGCTTATGAGTGATAAATGACTGTGATATCTTCCAGCCCATTAAATGAAAGACTTCCAAAAGCCAATAAACCAGTTAAGCTGTTCTCTGCTGCTGCAGGGAGCTGTGTAAAGTTGGATCCTTTAGCCCAAAGACACAGAAGGTGCAAAGTTAGGACAAAAGAGCCGTGTTGCTCACAGGTGATGCTCTGATTTGGTCCTCCACAGCCCTGGCACAGTGAGGGGTAGGTATCACTCTTTCTCCTATGATTCATACCAGTCCTGAGCTGCACTTCTAATTCCCTTTCCCCTTCATTTCCTCCTACAAAGCTGAGCTGGCACATCCATCTGTGTGTGTGGTGGGGCAGATGTGTGTGGGGTCACTAAAGGACTCCCCGTGGATGCAGAGCAGGACCCCCTTGGCAGCTCCTCTGGAAGCTGGAGAGGTTGGGCCCTTGGGGCTGCAGGACCAGCGTGTCCCTGGCTGCTGTGAGAGGCACATCCTGCACCTGACCCTGCCTGGCTCACGTGTTCAGCCTCATTAAACTGGTCAGGATTGGTGATGGCTGCCTCCTACTAGCAGATAAGTAGTTTATAAGATGCTTTAAACTGTAATCTTAACTCTGGGGTTAGCACAGCATAATACTGCTGCACCACCTCTTTAATCTCCAGGAGAGAGTGACACGTGCACAAATCACCCCACAGTGCAAGGCTGAGGTTTTCTTCACGCTCTGATTTACTCCTGGCTTTCCTCTGACAGAAGAAAAGCCATGTAACCATACTGCTGCTCTCATCTGTTTCCATCAGAAGTGAGATTAAGCCTCCAGATACTCCAATAGTATCTGCTAAATTGTATCTGCAAAGTCAGGTATCTCCATTTAAAAACATATGCACTTCATACTCAGTTCATCATGATTTATTTGACAGTTCTATTACCTGTTTCTAACTAAAAAATCTTACTGGAGATCATTCAGAGATTCTGGTTCATATTCTAGACTTTCTTTCATGTATTTTCATTCAATTGTTAAAAATAATACAAAATCCCTGTGTTTTCAACACCTGGACTTCATAAAGCATTCTCTGGGTAATTTTCTCATCCAAGGTATTTGCACTGGAGTTCCAAAACTGTTCCACCCTCTTTTCCACCCTGTATTGTGGGACAGGTTGGTGCACAATCATTTAAGTAGGGTTGAGCAGTTCTTCTTTTCCCGAAGTGCAGGAACATTCCCGCTAAACTCTTCAGCATTCCTGCACTGAAAAGTTAGTCCAGACCTGGTAACAAAACAAGTGTTCTGCAAGCACCAGGAGAGAGGCACTTGCTGGGGTTCCTCGTTGCTGAGTGTCTGTCATGCGTGTCCTTTGCAGGTACCTCTCTGGGGACTCGATTGCTGTCTTTCCCAGCAGCCCTGGCACAGCCTTCCCTTCGCCTGCTACGTCTCTGTTTGTCCCAACACCGCCCAGCGTCCTGCACCTGACAAACCAGCAGCTCTTCAGGTCCCCACGCAGAACTTCCTCCTCCTCCCTTCCCGGCCGTCTCAACCGGGCGCTGTCGCTGGGCACCATCCCCTCCCTGGCCAGGGCAGGTGAGTGTGCAGGGCAGTGAGTGTGCAGGGCAGTGAGTGTGCAGGGCACTGAGTGTGCAGGGCAGTGAGTGTGC
>VWZW01003074.1:1546400-1562225 GCA_013397115.1 Edolisoma coerulescens | reverse complement strand
CGGGGCCCGCCCGGGGCCCGCCCGCCCCCCGGCGCCGCCGCTGCCGCTCCCCGCCCGGGCGCTGCGCCCCTACGAGCTGGGCACGGCGGTGTCCCGCCACCTGGGGACCAGGCCGTCCCCCGCCTTCGGATGAGTGCCCGCGCAGGGCTCGGGGCGCTGCTGCATCCTCGCTGGATTCCTGAGGAAGTCGCTTAAAAGCGCCCGGGAGATGCCGCAGCAAGAGCGGTGCAGAACGCGCCTGAGATGCGCCCCTCGTCCCGCTCCTGTCTGCCCCGAGGGGAGCGGACTGTGCTTCTCCACCGCTCTATCGGTTTGGATTTGGGGGGGGGAAATTGTGATTTTGTTGTTTGAGCCTCCAGGCAGTCTGAGAGGGAGCTGCAGCACCGAGCAAGAGAATCGGTACCGCGCGTCTGAAAGCACAGGAGGAGTCATGAGATGAGGCCAGTCCTTGCCTCATGCAGGGAACTTATTTTTTCAAGTGTCCATAATTTATTTTGAAGCTTTTCTTTCAAGGTCTACGGAAAAGCAATATAGACCTGTTTTGGGTGAAAAATACCTCAAACCAAAAAACCCCAAAGATACTTGGATTAATACTGGAAATCTTGTGGGTTTGTACTTCAAGTGAATTTATATGAGATTTTTCATACGGGTTGTGTTATATTGTTGCTGGTTATGTATGTTTGCATACGTTCATTGTTAACACATTTCTTATAAATGATGATGTACTTGCTGTGTAAGGATCTCTTCCCTTTTGATTTCAGGGGGAGTAGTTTTTGTGCTTCTCTCTCAAAATAAGGGTTTGGAGACAAAATATGCTTCCAGCAAGAACCATGTTTTAAGAGAGAGAAGAGTTCAAATACTGTTATGTGAGGGGCAGCACTTGTTGCATGTTATATTAATAAATAGTATTTCCTAAGAGTTGTGGCTTCAAAAAGTACTTAAATTATTTTGATGCTTTTCTTGAAAGAAGGTACAACTGAAATTCACTTTTATAGCTGTTATTTTGTAACTTTTATACTTAAAAAGTGATTCTAAGTGTCATCTTTAAATTCCAGCAATGTGATAAAACAGCGCTGGAAATGATGTTAGATTTCCCATTGCCCGGGTCCGGTGCACGGGACCTCCTTAGGAACCTGCGGTGGGCGCAGTGAAACCCGGCCCCAAGAGGGGGCTTTTTAAGAAGGCTTCGCTGGGGTTTTTGGGGGTGGCTTTGGAGTCTTTGGTTTATTTTAATGGTTTGTTGAGGGGTTTTTTTTTAAGAGGAAAACCCTCTCCTGTAGACGAGCAACAGCTGCGCCCATTTCTGAAGGGACCGGCAATAATTGCGCCCACGTGAGCTGAGGCCGGGGCCGGTGTCCCCTCACAACTCTCGTACCCCTCGCAGCCCTGGCACCCCTGGCACCCGTCTCACCTCTCGCACCCTTCACACCCCTCACTCCCCTGGCACCCCTCTCACCTCTCACTCCCCTCGCCCCCCTCACACCCGCAGCTCGTCTGTGCTGGTGAGACCCGGACTCTTCGCCCCGGTCTCGCCGCGCACGGGGGGATGTGCGGGGTCGGGAGCGGCTCCTGCTGCAGGCACCCACAGCCCGGGGATCCCCTCAAGCTCCTGTACCCCCGTGTGCCTGGCCAGGAGCGGCTCAGCACCCACCTGGCAGGGAAGGACTGAGGTGAGTGGTGACCATTTCTCCCACAAGGGCTGGGTTTGGGACCCGCTGCCCTCAGCTGCGGCGGCTGTCTCGGGTGTGGTCCCGCCAAATGCATGGGCAAAGCTGCTTTTATGTGCTCTTAAGCAAAGATCACTCCTGCCGGGATTGTTCCTCTTGAAAATAAGAGTTTATAAGGAGTGTGTGAAGTGAATTTTATAGCCTGGGGTGTTTCTGAGGGGCTCTGTGCCCGCGGCTGAGGCGCTCGGGCAGCTTTGGTATTTGTGGGTTCAGAGCGAGGAATTCGCCGTCTCTCTCCGCTTTGTTCGTGTTGAGGTAGCGGCGATGGGCTGCAGGGCCCAGCCCAGACAGGTGGAACGCACAAAAAAAGCTTCTTTTTTTTTTCCCCAGATATTTGCGACAATTTACAGCGACTTGCCGCTAAACGAGCGCCTTGCTGCGCGTTGCCGGGCGCGGTCTCGCTGCAGAGCCCTTCCCTTGGTGGCAGCCACCAGATGGGGCGTTTGTGCCACAGCCACCGCAGGGACCGCTGTGGGGCTGACAGGGGCTCCTTGTGAAACACCGGCATCCCCGCTGGAAAACGAAACAATAAATACACGCTGGAGCAAGGCCAAAGAGAGATTCTAAAAGTCTTGCCCATGGAGATGGGAATGTCCAGGTGCCGTTTGCACCTGCGGGGGCTCCTCCTGCTCACCCCCTCCCGGCAGCGTCCCCCATCCTGCTGGCCTTGGATAATTTTCCTTGAGGCCATGAGGACTTCATGGTATTCCTAATAAGAATAGTAGGGGTGCCCATGGCTGAGCTGTTTGTGGGTCAAACATTTGGATTGCAGACCGCTTGTTCTTCCTCCTCCCAAGCTCCTTTATTGCACCGGCCTCGGCTTTTTGTTCGAGCAGGCTTGGATAAGGAGCCACAGCCCCTGCAGCAAACAGCTCCGTCTCTCACATGGATGTTCTGGTGCAAATGCCACACAAGAGTTAATCACCACTTTGATCTGTCTGCCTTCTCCAGAGGCGCCTTCAACTGTCAGCAGGGATGGTCTCTTACAAAGAATGATTCAGAGCATTTAGATAAAGGCCCTGCTCTGAATCACTACGTCGTTCTTCATCAGTTATTTAAAAAGACAAAAAAATCTAAGAGCCTGGGAAGGCTGGCTACCTCTGCCAGCAGAGAGAGGTGCTGGGAATCCCCCTCAGGCTCATTCAGGCACCCTCAAGCTCCCCCCAGACCCTGCCTTGCTTCTGTGGCTGGAACAGAAAGCTGCAGCACGGGCTGCACTTCAGCCAGGGGATGGCTCATGGTTTGCACGGTTTCCTTGGCAGCTCAGAAGTGCTGGGGCCTCTCCTGGGTTCTGCTTCCCTCCAAAAGCCGAGGGTCTTACTGGTAAGCTTCTCTCTGGGGTTTGTGACTGCATTTAGAAAACCTGACCTCTGCTTATTTTTCTCCAAGCTCCAGCCTTAGGTCAACATTCTTATAGGTTTTATAAATAAACCCCAGCCCAGCACATCCCCTTGCAAACAGTACAGAGGCTTTGGGTAGGACTAAGGAAATTCAGCATTCCCCTTTCCCACCAGTAGACACCAGACTGTTTAATTCTTCTCCTTTGTGTGGCCTCATGTCCGTCCTTACATATTCGCCCTCGGTTTTAGCAATTAACAATGGTTTTATGCGCTACTAACAGTAGAAAAGCAGGACAATTTATCTGTGCTTGGTGCTGGGTTAGTACTGATGTAAAAGGCTTTTGACTGACAAAATCTGAGCGCGGTGCAGGGAGGTGCCATGCTGATCTCTCCGTGTGTCAATGCCTGAAACTGATCCCGGGCTGGGCCAGGTCTTTTGCGCCCTCACCTTGAGCTCTGTCACCCTCTGTGGCCCGGGCTGCGCCGCTTATCCCGCCTTACTCACTTTGATTTTGGAGCGCTGCTCTCCAGAGGCACTGGCCACGCCGTGTGTGGTGTTTGGCTTTTCCCTGGCTTTCAGCAGCACCAGGATTCCCAAGACATTGCCCCCTTCCCTCTTTTATCCAGACAGCTGGCCGACGTAAGCACAGCCGTGGTTATGTGCGGGATGAAGCTGGGAGTGTTTTCTCTGCCATGGAAGCCGGGGTGCTGGCGTGGTTTTGGTGGTTTGCTTGGCCTTTCTGCCCCCTACCAGTGTTTTTGCCCCAACTGTTGTTTCTTCATCTCCACCTTTTTAATCTCTCACCCTTGTGTTGGAGACTGAAGAGGTAAGGGTGTGAGCAATGAAGAGTCCTGTAAAACAAATATTAGTGTCAGTTTGCCAGCTCGGGGTGAGCTGGGAGAGCTGTGAATACAGAGACCTGTAGACAAGAGGATCTGCTTCAGGAGAGAGATGTGACTCGGAATCCTTATTCCTTAAACAATTATATGGGCATAGAATGGTGCAAAGACCTGTCTGGACTGCAGCAAATCATAGACAAAGCTCAAGCAGCCTGCAGGATGGTCCTCAGTGGTTCTTTGAAGCAGCAAATTTGAACTTTTGAGGATAAGGGGGTGACAAACTTTTCCTTGAAGCATAAATTGGATGCACCTGTGGAGCAGAGTCTGGTTCGAGCTGCTCCTTGTGCTCGGTGGCCATCAGAGCCCCGGTGCTGCTGGATTTCCCCTCCTGCCGAGGCTCTCCGGCCGCCCGGCTCCGTACCCGGTTTCCCGTCAAGGAGAGCATTTCTCATCGAGAACGTGGCCTGTGGTGAGGGGGTGGGAAGGGAAGAGGGGGTGGGGTGAGTGCTGGGAGAGCTGGGGCTGCTGCAGTTTTGTGCCTCAATCTGTATTCTCTCTCCTCTCTGCATGGCTTCCTGTTTTTTCACACCACTGCTCTTAGAAACAACAAGCTGCAAGAGAGCAGGACAGGGCTGGCGGTTGCTCGCCTGGAAGAAACCCCTGGAAACACCTGCAGAGGGTCTGGGTGCAGGCTCTGGAAAAGGCTCTGCGTGGTTGTGTGCTCCTCCTGTCCCACAGAGGTGGCTCTCTGAGGAGGGGGTGCTGTGGTGTGAGTGTGCTCCCCATAAATGCCCTGCTCGGTGCTGTGCAGCAGCAGAACTATCCATTAATTTTCCTCTTCGAGCTGCTTTCCTCAACTCTTGCTCTTGGATGGACAAATCTAGAATTTGTCCCTTTCTTAGGAGTCTTGTGACAATCAGTCAGAGGTACTCAGTGTCAGAATAATGCTGAATGTTGAACCACCAGTGCTGATTCGTGCAGAATCTGGGATTTCACGCTTTGAAAGTCACCACACAGCCTAGCTTTGCTCAAGTGTGTGAAATGAGGAAGCATCTGGTTTGAAGTGTGCCAGCGAGGAGCTGCCCTCCCTTTCCATGACCCTGGGCAGCTTGTACAGCTGGACAAGAGTGAACTCTCAGAGAAGTGGCTCCCAAACTGAGAGGCAGGGTCAATTCTGAACTGAAAATTCACGAAGAACTGAAAATTCTCAAGAGCTGTGAATTCTGTTTTTTAGGGGCCTGACAGCATTCTTAAAAATCAAAGATGTTGCACAAGGAACTTTGCTGTCAGTGTAATTTCTGTATTTACTGCTGTGTTTTCTCCCTGCTGTTTTGAGAGGGGGGGAAACGGCCTGTTTGACCATAAGTAAAAAGCAAAATGTGAAGAAAGCTGTTTCAAATCTGTAATTCATCTTCATAGGTGAATAACTAGAAGGGTTGAGGGAGCTGCTCTGCCACATAGACCTGTGTCACTTTAGTATCTGATCTGTGCTCTTGTTCAATGCTGTGCATTGGAGAGGCACAGGAGCCCTGTGCTCTAGTCAGTGTGATTACTGAAGAATGGGAGATTATTTTTAATCTGAAATCACTGTGTTGCTGCCTCATCTGCCAGCGAGTCAAAGATAAATTCTCCAGAAGCAGTGATTTTTGAGGAATGGAGCTACATGGCCTCGGATGCTTTGGTTCAGGGCATGAGACAATTGGGTGTTTCTGAGATGCTATTTTCGTAGGTGACATCAGAGCTCTGGTTTGCTGGCACGTTGCTTAGTGACTTCCAAAGCTGCTCCTCTGGATGATGACTGCTGAGCCCGGGGAAAGGTAAATAGAGGATTAGGTTGCACAGTCTTGTTCTGGCACTGGCTGCTCTCGGCAGGAGGTGGGTGGGCAGCCAACGGAGCACAGCTGCTGCAGGAGTTCCCTGCTTGCCAAACACTGCTGCAGGAAGGAGACGAAAAATGGGGAAGATTGCATCAATTATTGAGCCTTGTAAAAATAATTAGCAAGACAACAGCAGGCAAATGGGCCGGGAGGAGAAGGAAAAGCAGCTGCCAAAGCAGGGAAAGACAGGACTTCGCTGGGGATGGGAAAGGAAGGGGAGCTGGGTAAGATGTCCCTTTAATCAGTGGCTGGGGAGAGATGAAAAATAATGAACGAGCTTTGCACGCACGCTGGAGCAGGATGAGGAGGGAGAGGGCATCCCCTCACTGAAGCTGCTGCCACCGAAGGCTCCTGCAGGTCGAGTGCCATTTTGGGGGCTTTTCATCAGTTACCAGTGGTACCAGATAAGACCAGTGACACACGGAGAGCTGAGCACAGCCCGTGCAAATGTTTCTGGAGAAGGGTTGCCCGACTTCTCCATGTGTGAATTGGTGCCAGGGCTGTAAGGGAACTGGACAGAATGCTGGTTAGTCCAGGCTTCTAAATGATGGGAATAGATTTCCAGTAGGATTGCTTTTTCTCTTTCATTCTACAGTTCCTTCCAGAGCCACCAGCAGGCTCATGAATGATTTTTGCACTGTAATGCTGTGGTCTCTGATCTGTGGGCAGAGCTGTCTGCTGTGATACAAGGATGTAGTTAATAAGATTTGACAGCGAGTCTCTACTGTGTGCTAAATGTCACTTGGTCATCGGTGATTTCATGGTGACACTCATTCATGCCTTCCAGATTAATTCCAAGGGTTGTTATTCCCCCCTGGTTCCATTTCCCATGACAAGTCTTCCCGGCACCTCTGTTCAGAATTTAGCAGGAGTTCCCTCCTTGCTCTGCAAGCTCGTGCAGAGAGATTTTTCTGCATTACCTAAGCAAATCTTTCTGGGTTTTGTAAACCTGTGATGCACACAGAGAGCACGGAAGCTACAACTGTCTTGTATGTTAGAGGAAACAGCCTGTCACTTGGCTCTTCCTAGTCCTCCCACCAGATTTTTTTTCTTCAGTTAAGGCACCCAGCCAAAAGGGGAGGAAAGAGCAGTGCTGGGAGCAGCCCCTTTACAGAGAGCACTTGCAGCCTGCAGAGCTGCTGCTGTGCTCCTCTCCTTGGGGAGAGCCAGCTGCACATATTGTAGTAGAGGGTGATTCACTCACCCGTGATAAGATCTAACAGATAATCGTAATTGAGTTAAATAAACAAGTATCAGCCTAAACTTAATACTAGAGTTCAGTTGCCTCTCTGTAATGGAAGGTTTCAGGGAAATTTGGGGGGAATTTGCACACATGCAATCAGAGCTGCTGGCTTCTCATTCAGAGCAGAGAAAAACATTGTATTCAGAATCAGTTATGCTGCTGGCTGGGGTTTTTTATGGCCTCTTCCTCTATTTTTTGGTGACATAAGAGAAGCAGTGTGACTGGTTTCAATTTTCTGCTATAAGACTGATCCCAAGGCAGCAAGTGGGGAGTACTGCTGGACAACTCACACTCAGTGTCTCCTGAAGCTGCCAGTGGGGAAAGGCCACTTTTCCCTGGGCCAGTTTGCTGGGCTCCATCAGTCTTTGCCAATTCACACGAAGGCAGGACATGTGCTCACCAAGGGCAGCTTGCACCCCCAAGGGCTCCAAAGCACAGCCAAGGCAACAGGCACAGCCATCTGGTGATGAGCTGCAAGCACTGAGCATCAAGAAGGTGACAAAAAACTGATCAAGGTTTGGTGGTGCTGTGGCTGGTCACTGCTGTCCAAAGCGCCTGAAGGGCACTGAAGGGACTTTGCTCTGTCAGCTCTCTCCAGTGCAAGTTTGTTGAGTGTTGTCATCTTCACTTTTTTGCAGCTTAGCAGGATTTCATGTGCTATTTTTGGTCATTTGTAAGTTGAGTAGATGTTTGGCTGCCTTTCCTCCTGTGGTCAGCTGGAACACCCCACAAAAGAGGTTCAGGAAGAGGAGCAGGGGAAAATGCTCCGATGCTGTGGATTGAGCAATTCCCAATGCCTGTGATAAATCTGTTACCACCAATCATTCTGCCCAGCCCATTATCAGAGATAAGGGAAGACAAAGATTCAGTAAAGATTAGAGCCATGGGGAACAAGACCTCAGCCACACTGGGAAATGAGATCAGATGCCTTACCTGTATTTTGCCAAGAGGAGGGATGCACACTTCAAGTCTCTGCGGGCTTTTGCTGGTTCTGATTCAGGGGCGAAAAAAAGATGAGGTGTGGGTTTGGAGGGGTTTGTTGGTTGGGTTTTTGTCATTTGGTAATCCGAGGGAGCTGTTCGAATCTCCAGGTTTTCTCTCTGGATCCTTATGGGGCCACAGGGGAGAACCGTGTGGTGTTTGAGGAACAGCCAGCGGTGCTGGTGCCTGTTCTCACTGCTGCGTGTGACTTCCCACCGCAGGGAACACAGAGTGAGCAGCAGCAATCAATAGAGCTTTGAGGGAAGAGAAGAATGGTAAATAAATCATGTGCAGGGAGGAACAGTCAGGGCATGACCTGTTAGCAGAGAATGGGCTGTAAGTGGGTGCCGTGGCTCAGTGGCCCATCGGGAGCTCTGTGCTTTGAGAGGGCATTTGTCTGGCTCCGGGGTGGGAGCCAAGAGACAAGTGTGACAGACTGGGAAATGGCACAGAAAGAGAAATCTTTCTGGGAAAGGAGAAGTCCGAGGAGGAGGAGGAAGGATGTATTTTTAGTGTCAAAGGGCTTCTGGATTTTTTTTGCTTCTGCCACCGAAGGAATCACATGTGTAGTCAGTGGTTGTATTTTTGTTGGGGGCTGCTGAGGGTGGGGAGGAATGTCTTTCAAGGCACCTTTTCTTCTCTAGAGGATTGAATGAGTCCCTTGGGTCCCCAGAGCATCCCTAAGAGTGGAGGAGTGCGTGGGTGGAGCGTGGTCATTCCGTTCTCAGAGTCAGCGAGGGTGGCTTGGCAGCGTTACCATGCTGTCCGGGACAGCACTCACCTGTGGGGCTGGAAAAAGCCTCTTGTGGAAAGAGGCTGCAAAGATTTCCTTACATTTTTCTGTTAAATTTCCAAGACTAATTCAGAAAGCCAAAGTCGTGCACAATCCTCTCCTTTTTGACAGTGCTGTGCACCCAGTTCAATCCTGTCGGCATCCAAACATCATTCCCCTTGTGCCTGTGAGCTCTGTGTCTGTTACTGCCCTCCTCACCCCGTCACTCTGTCATTTTAGCCACAGACTCTGCTCTGTGTGTCCATCCATGGCCTTTAGAAGAAGAGCAAATTGAAAATCTGGCTCCTGACTGCAGCTAGTTTGCACCAGCCGCTCAAAGCACCAAACAGAAAGTGGGTAGGAGGAAGGAAATGAGAGGTTGAGTTTTTTCCTGTTGCAGGTAGCAAGGAAATAAAATAGGAAATTCAATGCAAAGTTATCATCTCGCTGAGCCTCCCACAGCACTGACTGCAGGTGCTTTATGGCTGCTTTTGTCTGATGGCTTATTGCTCTTTGTGTCAGGGTAAAAGCTGGGCTTCAGGTCCGTGTGGTGCTGCAGAGCAGCTCCCAGCAGAGACCCTTTAGAAAAGGGACATCCAGGCAGCGTGGCTGATGTGACATTTTCCCTGTCAGAATACAAGGGGAGTTGCTGTGAGCTGGACACGCTAACACAGACCCTGGCTGTTGGGGACCTGGTGAAAATGGAGTTGTATCAAATTCAATCCAAGATCTTCACGATTTTCCAGCCGAGTGATTGAGTGGCTGTGTGGGCAAAGGTGCCCAAGCTCTGTAATTTGTGTGAGCTCGCTGCCATTCTGTAAAAATGGGAAAATCACTTGGGTGAAGCCTCATTGCTCAGGGCTGTAAAAGGTACAAAGAGAGGCTGCAGCCTCTTCTAGGAAGCAATTGAGGCTGCCCGTGGAAACTGCGATCAGTCACTTAATAATCGAATTCATATTCAGTGATGCTTACAAATATGGATGTTTGTATTATCTATTTAGGAGTAGATATTTTTTTTTAATGTGCCAGACCCAAAAAGCACCAATTAAAGGAGCAGGACTTTTTTCCCCTTAGTTTTCAAGTATTCAGGTATTTTCCTTGAAATGAGCAGCGTGCTCTTCCATGCTGCCCCTCTCTCTCGGGTTTTGGGTGACTGATTTGAAAGACTTCGCAAGTTTGTGGTGCTTGGGTTTTCCCCTTTTTTGTGGGAACAGCAGAAAAAGAGCAGGGGGAAAAAAATGCTGAAACGATCCAATACTGAACATTCCTGTTCCCACTGCCCTGGGAGGGAAACTCCAGCAGGGAGTTTGTGCCCTGGAAAGGGGCAGGGCAGGGTGGGAGCTGCACCTTGAGCTGCTCAAGTGCCTCCTGCTGCTGAGAGGGGAGACCCACCCTCGCTCAGACCTGGCTGCTGCCGTGTTTTAAATGATGACACTCTCATAATAAACAGTGGAGCTTTTTACTTTATTTTTTGAGCCACACTCGCCCTTGTAGCAATAATCCAAGTGCTTGACATAGTTAGTACTTGTCCTGCACGGTTTCCCAGTCCTGGTTCTGTTTAGGCTGGCTGGACTGCTCCCTTCTGTGAAATACATCTTCTCTTCTTTGTAAATATTTTTAAAGGCTTAATGAAAACAAACATTATCTATTTCTAGACCAAAATTTGAGGACAAAAATTTTGCCCTTTCCCGCTACTGAAAAGAATTTGTTTTTCCTTCATCACTGTTCCCAGGGTAAAAGTTGTAGTTTTACCTCCAGCTATGTAAATGAGTCTTCATCAATGTCTCAGGTGGAAATTCCCCTGTTTGCAAATGGAAATTTTCCTCTGGTAACCGTAAAAATAATTTTCTTTCAGCCAGAGCCATCTCTCATTTTAGAAAAAAAAAGAAGATAAATTCCATTCACATTCCTTTTCTCCTTGTTGTCACTGATGACTCATGCAATGGCCTTTGTTACTTATTTCCGACTCTTAAGTGATTTTTCAGGTGGCTGCTAAAAAATTCTTAAAGCATTTGTCACTGGCATCTGCCTCGCTTGGTAACACGATACATATATTCTGATTTTTATGCAGAGAGTGTATTTGTTTGGGTTCTGAATGTTGCTTAGTTTGGAATACACATTTTAGATGTCAAATAAAGCTAAACAAACAAAAACCACTGAAATATAACAAACTCTTGAGCTTGTGCAAAATATTTAGCACAGGCAGGCACCTGCATCTGTCTTCAGAGTGCAGCCAGCCACCCACACACGAGTCTGCAAGATCCGGTCTTACTGGAAACAATTAATAAAGACCCCCAAAATTCCCAAACTGGATGAAGGACTTTCTTTTTAGCACTGTGACTTTATCACTGAGGTCTAGTTTTGTGAACTTGAACTGTACTTTTGAGTGTGGGAAGACTCGGTGCTGCTTTCCTTCTGGTAGCAAAGGAAAGGATCCAGAATCCCCCAACAGTAATTTCAAGATTAAATAGCGTGGTTTAGTTAAATAGGCAGTTACAGTTCATAATGGAAATTTGCGGTTTTAAAGATCACTCACTTGTATTGCAAAAAAAGAAAACAACAAGAGAAAGGAAAGTTGTTTGTCCCTCCTGAAGAATGAATAGTCAAAAATGGGATGGAGCTTCTGGCCATCTGTGTTTGGCATTTTTTAGTTTTGTATCAAAAAACCCATCTTCAACAGGATTGAGCTTTTGAGTGGCATTCCCTGAGAGGGGGAAACGCTGTGTTTGCACTGCAGTCGTGTTCTGAAGCGATCAAACATGGTGTGTCGGGTCACTGACGCTCTGAACTTGTGCAGCACCACCAGCTGAGGACCTCAGAGGAGCTGTACGAAGAGCAAAGCTGCCCAAAAGGCGCCGTGGAACACGAGGGGATGTTCCCTGAGCCCTGCGTGCCGGGAGCCGCGGCGCAGGGAGGGCTGTGACATCGGCACCAGCGTGGGGAGCACAACACGAGCACCTTGCTCCAGACCCTGTCCTGGAAAGTCCTGGCTTTTCACAGCAGCGTGTGTCATTTTGCTGGGCATTTTTGTTGACTTGTGGGGGTATTTTTCCCCAAACAATTTTGTCTTAAGCTTTCGCAGTCAGTAACTCACAGGGTATCCCTGAGAGAGCTGTGGCCCCACACTCCTTGCAGGACTGGCTCGGTAGCATCTCCTCCTGTCTCACCTCTGACTGACACCTTCCACTCTTCTCTGGGATGATGGGCTGCTTGCAACACCTGCAATCCACAGAGCTTGCCTTTTCCCTCAGCACAAACCTCTGGCATGGGCAGAGGTTATAGTTTGGAAATTCTGATGAAGAAACAACAAGGAGGTATCAAACAAACCCTCCTGCTTCACTTTGACAACTCTGAAGGAAAACTGCCTCCAGGGATTATTCTCCTGTCAAAGTCCTGTGGTGCTGCTGATGGCAAAGATGGGAATCTCAGCTGCCACTGCAGCTGACTCAGGTCATGTCTTGTTACTTTTTTGCCCTGCAAACATTGATGGGGAAACCATAAAAGAACGCATTGTTCTCAAGTCTGCAGTATCCTTCATTTAAATACATAGTCACACAAATAAAACAGTATTTTTATCTGGGCAAGGACACCAAATTAGGCCACTCTGGCCTTCAGCAAGAGAGCTGAGTCTCTTTGCCATCATTCTCCCTTCTCTCTGTCATTTTGGGGTTGCTAGACTGACACCATTTCAGAGGCTTTTCAAACAAACTGCACAGGTCCTTGAATCCTATGCCCTAATAATTCACCATCAGCTCCTTACAGCTTGTGGAAAGGTTCTGCTTAATGGCATTTTTGTTTGAATGCATGGACATCAAAGAGAAAAACGTGCTGAGGTTTTGTCGTGGTTTTAGTCTGAAATCTCTCTTGTGGCAATATCAAATAAACTGTGGCCTTGTTCTTGAAAGAAAAACAACTCATATTAAAACCACTGTGTCCTCAGCTGTCCCAAAGACTGAGCTATGAAGTAACTGTCACGTTTGTCTTCAGGGGAATGTCCTCCTGAGAAGGTTGCTGGAGTGTAGATGAAGAAGAGAGGGAGCAGCACTCGTTTGGGGGTGGGTGAAGGATGTCTGAGCATCAGGATGTGACAAGTTAGGGGTGTATGGAGTGGTCAGTCCAGGGAGCAGCACTGGGGATGTGGGAGGCCCTTGTCCCTGTTCCTGGGTGCTCTGTGAGGTGCAGTTACAATACTTAGTGCAGTTTATCCTAGTTCTCCTAATGTCCCTTTGACATGCACGTTGCTTGCTTGCAAGAGGACCTGGGTGCCCCAAGTGTATATATATATTTATATATGCATGTATGTATGTATATGTGGGTGTTTGAAGAAATCCCCAAAGCCTGGAGCAGCACAGGGTTATTCTACAGCACGGAGAGCTTCTGTGTAACATGCAAAAAGAAACGGTGACTTCCAAATCTTGAAGCAGTTTGGTTTGGCCAGAGGCAAAGGCTGTGGCCCATGGCTGTGCTCAGGCAGGTGAGCCCCACTGCTCACCACTGTCGGCTACCATGGATCAGTGCTGCACACTTTGGGTGGCTGTAATCCTATTTCAGATCTTGTTGCAAAACAAAAACCCTAAAAAAAGCCTCTTTTGACTTTGAAACCCAAGCGGGTTCCCAGCCGTGCCTGCAGCCCCGCGGCGCCGCTGCAGCCAGGCGCGGTTTCCCGCTGCTGAGCAGTGCTAACCCTGAGTAGTGCTAACCACATGGAGCAGAGAGCTTCAGCTCTCCCCAGACTGCTCGGGCTTCCTGTTTGCCCTGTGCTGCAATGAAATGCAGCGACCTGGGTTTGTTTGTTTGTTTGTTTGTTTGCCCCATGCAGGTGAAGGACGAGGCAGACACTTCGGAAGTGTTACTGTTCACTACATCTGCCAACATCTCTGTGGCTCGGGACCCAGGGTGTTTGTCTCTCTGGGTGGAAGCATTCTTGCTGGGTGATCCTGTAAATGCCAAGGTGTTGCTGTTGCATTGCTCGTTGTCATCCTCCCTCCCCCTGTTTCTCCTATAAAAGCTGACCATGTCTCATCTGCAAACACTGGCTAAATTTCTTGATAGTGGGACAGTGATGAATATTAGGCTGGGGTCTGCATCCTTCCCCAAGCAGGACAAGGCACCCCCTGACCCAGCAGCAGCGTGGGATTGTGTGTTTCTGCAAATTCACCAGATTAAGTGACATAGAGCCCGTGCCCGCTGCAGAGAGCCTGAGAGCTGAGAACACAAAATTAGTCTTTCAGACTTGTATGAACAACTCTGGGTAAATGTAAACCAGGCTGGCATGGAGTGGAGATGGCCTTTGTGAACTGGCATGCCTTGCACGTCCCTCATGTCGGGTGCATTTATGCCACTTGCCCTTCTTAGGAGTGTTCTCTTCAAATGCATTAGCCCTGTTTGCTTCTCAGTAAGAGAGAAGAAAAACAGCAAAGTAACCTTCCCTTCTGTTCTTCCTGGAGGTCTCAGATCTTAAATCTAGCAGGTTGCAGCTATTTTTTCTGACTGAGTTCCTTTTTCCCTTCCCTACAGTGTCTGATGTCCAATTTCTCACAGGCCATGTGGGCAAATGCCCTGTTGGTGTTCAGTGCAGCTGTACATGTGAAACTTGGAGATGATGAATAGAAAAGCTGTTGAAAAGGAAAAAAAAAAACCAGAACAGAAACCAGAATTCCTGTAAACAGTCTGTTAAAAATATCTTCAACACATGTCAGGGCCGATGATTTAAAATAGACAATTTCTGAGCGTTAAAAGGTCACATGGAGACACGATAGTAGATTCAAATGGAGTTGAACAATGAATGTTTCAACAGTCACATCTTGTACTGTTGGCAAGATATCTGTGTTGCCAACTAGTAATGTTCGGGGGAAAAAAATGAGTCAGATTGCAAGAATAATGAGCTTTTCTTGGATGATAACATAGAGAGGGGGAAAAAAAAGAATTTATACCTTAATCACAGGTCTACGGCAGCAAAAGCTTTAGGAAAAATGGTGATTCTGGGAGTCATAAAACTGCAGGACCAGGCGAGGTGTCGCAGTAGCACAAACCATGCCCTGTACCAAGGCTGTTTATTTCCATGTGTGGCAGTGAAATAATTAAAATCACAAATCTACATTCCCAATACTTTCCCATTTGTGACCCAAAGTGCGGTGGGCATTTCAGAGGAGACGTGTGAAAAGAGAGAGACTTTTCAAAGGAGCACATGGTCTTCGAGTATCTAATTGCTGCTGAAAATTTAATGAGACAGAGAGGAATGATTGTCTTTGAACACTGGAAACATTTCTTATCCCCATCTGCTGCTGCTTTGGAACCACTAATTTCCCGTGACAGTTGGGAGAGCTGTGCTGAGCAAAGGGTGATGGCAGCCCCGAGGGGTGTGAGAATTGGCTGAGCCTTGGGGAGCTGGTGGGATGAGACCTTGCACAGCGGTTTGGTGCCTGGGTGGGTTTCCCTTGCAGTCAATGGACCTGTACAACAGGCTGGGGGGAGAAAAAAGATGAGTGGATAACCCTGTGTGTCCTTGGTATCCAGCATTTAAAGGAGTGCTTGGTACCTTTGGGATTTGGGGTGTTCCCCATCCTTATTGCGCTGTTACCCACTGAGAGCACTCTGCAAGCACCACCAGGGTCTCTCCCCTTGTCCTTGGGGCTCACTCCTTTTCTCCTACAGTCCATGTCTTTTCCCTCTAAATGCCCTTCCCACTCATTTTCTCCCAGATTTGGTGCCAGCCAATTCCTGGGGTTCCCACGGGTTTTCAGATGAAGAAAGAACAGTTGTATGACTGAGGATGTCAAAGGAGCGCTTTCTAGGAAAGGAGTGAATCCCAAACCATTTCACATCTCCTGCGCGAGCAGTCTCACACACAGCCGTGCATGCAGGACCTGCCCTCGGTGCTGCGCTGCTGTTCGGCCCTGCGGCTCCGGAGCGCCCGCCCGGAGAGAGCCGCGGGTGCCCCCGGGACGCCGCCAGTGCGGCAGAGGGTGGCGGCCACGTCACGCTTCGGACACTTCGTGCGCTCGGCTGCCGGCACCGACCGCGGGCAGCACCGACCGCGGGCAGC
>VWZW01003074.1:1490943-1542023 GCA_013397115.1 Edolisoma coerulescens | reverse complement strand
GCCCTGCTCCGTGCGGGGATGCCCTGCTCCGTGCCCGGCCGCCCTGCTCCGTGCGGGGATGCCCTGCTCCGTGCGGGGATGCCCTGCTCCGTGCCCGGCCGCTCTGCTCCGTGCCCGGCCGCCCTGCTCCGTGCCCGGCTGTGCCTCCCCGCAGCCGGCCCTGCGGGTCCCAGCCAGCGTGCGGGGAGGCCAAGGAAGGGAAGATCCCTTCCTCCATCTGGGGAGAGGCAGCAGCGCGTTCCTGCCTTGCAGCGGTGCCGGAGGGCTGCGGGAGGAGGAATTGGTCCGGCGAGGTGTGGGTGGGGAATGGGGAGGTGTCCCCGCAAGGAGGTGTTTTGGGGTGTGCTGCAGCAGGAAGGGTGAGAACCGGGCGTGTCTCGCTGTAGAATGTGGGTGGCTGCAGCCCGGTGCTGATGAGCCGGGGTCTGTGGGGGCTTGGATACCTGCTGAGGTTGGTTCTGTGGGTTTACGTCCCTCTAAAACACAAAATTCTGTCTCACCGTGGCTTGCCCGGGCTCTGAGGGATACACAAGTTGTACAGGAAACTAATTTGTCGGGTGTAGATTGATTAGCTGGAGCCTCAGGCTACCAGACCTACAAGTCTGAACCCTACCACAGTATGGGATTTCTAACAATAATCTGTCTGTCTGCCCACCAGAATGAGAGTCTGAGATGATGCTGAGGCTTTAAAAATGGACAATTATATTGGAGAATTCTTTTTTTTTTTTTTTTTTTGAAGACTGCTGCAGTGAAAGACAAAGAGTGTATCTCAAACACCTTCAGTAGTGTAAACCCTGCCAAAAAGGAGTGGTGCTACATTCAGCTATTCACAAATGGTAAACGACCCTGAGAAAAGGGAATTGTAATTACTCACACACGTGAGGTCAACACAGTGCAAACAAGGTGAGAGCCTGGAGAACTCCCTTCAGTTTCCCAAGGCAGAGGGGAAGAGGGAAGTCAGGTGATACAAAAGTGCCCATCTATGCAGAGCTTGCCTCGTGTAAGAGCTGTCACACTGTATCAGGTCTGAGCTCCAACAAGCAGAGCATTCTGAATTTAGCAATAGGAAGGGGAGAGACTTGGTAAATGATGTGTTAGAGATGGTGAAAGTCCGGAGTTATTCTTCTTTTGGTATATTCACTCCAGGTTCTGCTGGAAAAATCCTGCATCCTGTAAATCAGGGAGTTTGGAAAGACAAGGTGTTGAGCTTGAACTGACATTGTGGTGCTCATGGCTTTGACAGGTGCTGCATGTTCTCTGGGATGTGGTACCAGAGAGAAATCCTCAGCAGAAGGAAGCAGCTCAACCACTGCTGTGTCTGTCTCTGCTGGTCAGTAGAGCTGTGGTAGCTTGCTGATTTAGGCTGAGGTAGCAGATACACCAGAAACTTGCTGTTTTTATTGTTGATGAGCAGAAAACAAGGCCAGCTTGTTTTGCTTTATTCAGACTTGTAAACCTTGCCTCCTCCCCTTTGCTCCCCTCCCTGCTCAGGCCCAGGGGTGGTTTGTGGTCTCTCTATCCGGTCGCTGGGTGATGCAGCCTGTGTGCTGAGGAAGCAGGACAGATAAAACATAGCTCATATTTCTGGGAATCCTGACCTCACTGCTGACAGGGAAGTGGTGTGTTCCCAGGCCCTGGCAGATAAGATGCTGGGCTCCTTGTGCTGAAGCCCAGGGCTGGCTCGTGAGGAGCTGCCAGCAGGACTTGGTGGCTTGGGAATCAGCAGCACTTTACTCAGCTTCTCCCAAAGTCTCTACGCCCACAGCTGCAAAGCCGTGTTTTAAGTTGGGAATGGGGACATTCTGTGCTGCTTTCGTGGGCTGAGGGTAAGGGACACAGACTTGCTCGGGGCACGTGCAGGGCTGAGTTTGGAGCCATGGCTGTGGAGCACCTTCCAGGCTGTTCCTCTGGGATGTTCCTCTGCTGACCTGGTGGAAAAACCCCGGAAAATGAGAGGGAATTGAGGTGAGCTGGTTTCTCTGCCGAGGTGGTTGCAGAGAATTAGTTAGAGCCACTTCCCTGTCTCTTGCTGGGAGCCAGTGCCAGCAGTTCCAGAGTCTCCCAGCACGTGGGGATGCCACACTCTGCCACTTGTCGTCTGTGCAGGAAACTGGAGGCTTTATTGCTGTAGTATTTGGCTTGTGGGCAAATGGATGGAGACTTTGTTACACGTCTTTGAGAAAGGAAATTCCTGACAGGCTTCAGGTGAATGCCTTTTGTTTCATCCTGTGTTTGAGAGCAGCAGTTTGTACCTGATCGCGTTCAGATCCTTGTTCTCGTCTTTGCATTCCTTGGATGTACTGAAAATAAATTGTAGCCTCCTGCCAAGGGATAGGCTGCAGATGGAATTAACAAACTTATTCTCATTTCCTCAGCCTTCAGTTTCATTTTTCTGTACTTGTAGAGGGGGCATGTGCAGCAGAGTATTATTTGTTTGTGTGTTTAAAAATGCATGCATACTTGGAACTTGCAACAACTCTTTCTCCCTCTTGCAGACTGGAAGTGAGCTCTGGAAAAACAAAGTGGAGCTTGGAGCATGTGGCCTGAGGATTGCCTTACACAGCCAGGGGTAGGAACTTACTGTTTCTCTTGGCTGCTTGGTCATAGATGAGCTATTGGGACAAGTGTCTTTGTTCTCCAGGGAAGATAATTCTCTTATTCCTTTGTCAAATGCAGATGTAGATGTTAATCCCAGCCTAGAAGGGATTAAGAGAGGGTTGCAGTGAAATAGAAGCAAATGCTATAGTTACATGTGGCTCAAAGGCACTGGAGTGGAATTCTTACTAAGGTCCATGTTTTCCTGAGCTCTAAGGCTGTGTTGACCTTCCTTTCTCTGGGTTCTTTTGCACATTAGTTTTCTACAGAGCCCAGCACAGAACTGAGCAAACAATATGTAGTCAACAGCAACAGATTGTTTTCCCTTTTCTTGCAGGTGGTAGCTGAGCAGTGAGCAGGATGCCCCCAGGCATTTACTGCCCTACGGAATTCTGGTCCAAGGGGGAAAACCAAAACATCCAGGTGGACTTTCTGCTGCCCACAGGCATATACTTAAACCTCTCTGTGCCCTGCAATGCCAGCCTGGGCACCATCAAGCAGGTAACAGCCTTGTACCAGCTGTTGGGTGACGGGTCTGTGTTACAGCCAGAGGCCCATCTGCTGCAGAATTTAGTGTCCAATAGCAGGCACTTAGGATGAGAGTGAAAAAAGGGGTATGAAGTCATATGTGAGAGTGCTATCCACAGGGAGAGAAGGATCTTTGGGAACTGGATAGTGTTGACTTGGCTTCTTGGCTCCTGTCACAGATTTTGTGTTACTGGGGCAAGTTCCTTAACCCAGGTTTGCTTCCAGTGTGAGCAATGGCTCTGTTTCGCAGGGCCAGAGTCAGCAGGTGCTTACTGTGGGGGGGTCAGGTGGGGGTTATTTAAGTGCTCAGGCTGAGGGGTTTGCATTGCCTGAAACAAAAGGCAGGCGTGAAGAAAGGAGGTCAGTTAAAGGCAAAATGCACCTGCCCAGCAGCTCGGCACCAGCCGGAGCCACCAGACCTGGCTGAGGAGCAGCCTGGGGCTGCAGGTCCGGGAGCNGCAGGGGGGTCAGCGTGGCCATGGAGGGGGGTCAGCGTGGCCGTGCCAGGGGGTCAGCGTGGCCGTGCAGGGAGGTCACCGTGGCCGTGCAGGGGGGTCACCGTGGCCGTGCAGGAGGGTCACCGTGGCCATGCCAGGGGGTCACCGTGGCCGTGCCAGGGGGTCAGCATGGCCGTGCAGGGGGGTCAGCGTGGCCATGGAGGGGGGTCACCCTGGCCGTGCCAGGGGGTCACCCTGGCTATGCCGGGGGGTCAGCGTGGCCCTGCAGGGCGTCACCGTGTGCGCTGCCCGGCAGGTGCTGTGGAAGCACGCGCAGTATGAGCCGCTGTTCCACATGCTCAGCGACCCCGAGGCCTACGTGTTCACCTGCATCAACCAGACGGCCGAGCAGCAGGAGCTGGAGGACGAGCAGCGCCGCCTCTGCGACATCCAGCCCTTCCTGCCTGTCCTGCGCCTCGTGGCTCGCGAGGGAGACCGGGTCAAGAAGGTCATCAACTCCCAGATCAGCCTGCTCATTGGGAAAGGTCAGCTCGCCGTCGCTGGTCATGGCAGGCGGGGCTGGGGGCGGAACGTGCTCCTGCCCCAGACAGCCCGACTGCCCGTGGGACAGTGCTGGAGCCCTGCTTACCCACTGGGACATCAGAGTTTGGTCTCCAGGGGATGCAGAGAGGGAGCACTGCGAGTGCAGACCCAGGGAAGGTGATGCTGCCTGCTGGCAGAGCGCTGGGCTGTTGAGTCAGTGCAATTGTACATCATAAATGAGTGACTGCTGGTAGCTTGGCTGACTCTGCTTTTGGCCACGTGTTGAACACATGTTCAGGGAGACTCTTTCACAGACACTTGAGGAAAAGGCTCATTTCCCCCACTGGCTGCAGATGATTGTTTTGCCTTCCTCTCTTACTCTCCACTCAGGTTTGCACGAGTTTGACTCTGTGCAGGATCCAGAGGTGAGCGATTTCCGCACCAAAATGTGCCAGTTCTGCGAGGAGAAAGCAGCGAAGCGGCAGCAGCTCGGCTGGGCAGCGTGGATGGAGTACAACTTCCCCCTGCAGCTGGAGCCCGTGGCCAAGGGCCTCGGGACTGGCTCTCTGCAAATCCCCACCAAGAACATTTTTGTCAACGTCAGGTTCCAGTCTGGCGGGGTAAAGCACGAGCCTTTCTGTCCCAGTGTCTGATGGTTTGTGCTCTTCCTTTGGAAACCTCTGTGTGTTTGCAGACAGAATGATGTGTGCCTGGACTGTGTTTCCATGTGCTCAATGTTCATCCTCATTCTCCAGATTCCTTTGCCTGTGGAGATGGTTGGGAGGGAGACTGAGCCTCCCACCAAGGGAGCTGTTCTCCCTCCTGGACGTGCACGGGCTGTATTGCTTAGCTGGAAGCTGAGGTTTCTGCATGCACATGGGGTGGAAAGCTTTTTGGATTTGGGTAGGAAAGGAGCACAGAATCCAATACTTGACTTTCCTGTGGAAGCTCAAGAGCCTGCTCAGCTCACGCTCAGCAAACACTGCTGCAGGCCCTGCTCTGTGCTGCCCATGGGCCCTGTCCTTGCCTCCTGCCCTCAGTCCGTGGTTTGCATGCTGTGCCTGGGCACGGAGCAGGGTCACCCTCACGGGACCTTCCAGAGCAGTGTGTCTGAGCATGGGGACCCTTACAGCCCGGGCCTGCTGCTGGAGTGGCAGTGGGAAGGTTTTTAATGACTGGCAGCCACGTGAACTGGTGATTCTGCTGAAACTGAAGTTCCTGATTTCCAGCCTCGTGCTTGCACTGCTGAAACTTGCTCCTGCCTGGTTTGGCAAACATCCCTAATTATCATTGGCTAATGTGTGTGTTGTACCTTCCTGTCCTGCTCCTCACTGCCAGCAGCAGGAGTGTTGTTCCCTGTCTGTGCCCTGTGCCTCTGTCTGACAGTTTGCTGTGTTGTTGGGATTGCAGGAGAGCTTCACGTTCCAGATCTCCCCCTGGGAGTTCCCCATCACCTTGATGAGCTATGCTATTAAGAAACAGGCTACCGTGTTCCGCCACGAGACCGTGCAGAGGCCAGAGGACTACACCCTGCAGGTGAACGGGAAGTGTGAATATCTCTATGGGAACTACCCCCTGTACCGGTTCCAGGTGAGCCTCCTGCCCTGCTCTGTCAGTGGCTCTGTTCCCACATGGCCTTCTCCTGCTGGGGGGGTGGGTTGGGACTTGCTGTCAAGGAGACAATGCTGTTTACAGGAGTGCAGCACATCAGTGGTAGGACCTGGATGCTGCTTAGGGCAAAGGGCACTTCCAGCAGCCTAGAAAATCCTTATTTTTGGCGGGCCAGTGATCTAAGCCTGTCCCTGGGTGCTGAGTGCTGTGTAAATACATTTAGAGGCTGTGGTTCTGGAAATATCTGCTTGCTTGTAGGGTGGGCTGAGGGTTCTCCTCTTGAAAGTTGGGCAAGTGATCCTGAGTCATGTGCTCCTCTGGCAGGGCAAACTGCTGCTGGGAGTGCTGAATCCTCCTCAGTGTTTTCCCTTAATGCAGCCATTTGAGTCCATTGATGAAATGCCAGCTATAAAAGGCACTTCATATTCTCAGTTCTGGCACCATGAGCCCAGCGAGCTGCAGGTTTATAAAGCAAGAGGAGATAACTGAGAGCTGGAATTCGATTGTTGCCGTGTCCTTCCCTGCCTCCCTGGGCGGGTGCTGCTCGGCCGGTGGCTCTGGCCAGGCCCGGTGGCTCTGGCCGGGTGGCCCTGGCTGACCCTGTCCCCTCTCAGCACATCCGCAGCTGCCTGCAGCGGGGCCTGACCCCCCACCTGACCATGGTGCACTCCTCTGCCATCATTGCCATGAGGGACGAGCAGAACAACTGCATCACCAGCCCCCCCAAGGCGGCCTGCAAGCCCCCCCCGCTCCCCAAGAAAAAGGTAAAAGGGGACAGTGATCCCCGGGGTCACCCTGGGCTCGTCTCTTGGTGGACATGCTGGTCTTGGCTGGGAACGGCAGTGGGTTCTCCCTGCCCTTCTCGGGACAGGTTCCTAGCTGGGGTCTAAGATGGGAATTTCCAGCCAGCCTTCCAGCCCCTGCACAGCTTCCCTGGCTGTCCCAGGCTTCTTTTCTATGGGAGCAAAAAGCGTGGAATGGGAGATGAGTTCTGGTGCTGACTTGAGAGGCCCTTGTTGCACCTGTTTCTGATCAGAACCCTTTTCTCCTTGCAGCCAAACTATGGCTCTCTCTGGTCCTTGGAGCAGCCTTTCCACATCGAGCTGGTGCAGGGCAGCAAGGTCAATGCAGATGAGAGAATGAAGGTGGGTGCTGCTCACTCTGGGTTTTCGTGCTTTGGCTTTCCCAGGCACGTCCCTGTCGTTTGTGCGGGGAGGACAGCGGTGGCTGACAGTGGGATCTCACCTGCTCCTGTGGGGCTTCGTTCAGCCCTTGGGCGGTTTCTGAGCTGCAGCACAGCAGGAACGGGGAGGGAGGTGGCCGGACAGCTGCCCAGCAAACGGAGCTGCTGCCCTGAGGCAATGGCATCGTGCAGTGCTGGGCAGGGAAGCTGCAACAGCGGGGCAGGGGAAGCCCAGCTCTGAGGGGAGAGCCATGGGAGAGGTGGTGACCGGCAAAGGGAAGGCAGAAAGCAGGAGGCAGCAGAGCCCTGGGATCTGCAGGGTGTTTGCCACGAAGGGGGAGCAGGAAAATGAGGAGAAGGGGAACAGCTGCCCTTTGGGAGAGGAAGGAAACTGGGCAAGAATGTGTCACATTATTCAATATGCAAGTCTGCATGAAGTGAGGAGATAACAACGCCCTTACTGAAGCTGAGTACAGAGAGAGACAAAGGAACTGGATCTCAGTGGATCAGGAAAGAGATGGGAGTAGGACATCCTGTTCAGGGGAGTGGCTGCCCTGTCCCGTTCCTCTTCCAGTGATGTCTTCAGCAAACAAGGCGAGTCCCTGTGGGTTCATGGTGTCCTCCTGTTTCTCCTGCCCTCAGCTGGTGGTGCAGGCAGGTCTGTTCCATGGCAATGAGATGCTGTGCAAGACCGTGTCGAGCTCGGAGGTGAACGTGTGCTCGGAGCCGGTGTGGAAGCAGCGCCTGGACTTCGACATCAACATCTGCGACCTGCCCCGCATGGCCCGGCTCTGCTTCGCCCTCTACGCCGTCATCGAGAAGGCCAAGAAGGCTCGTTCCACCAAGAAGAAGTCCAAGAAAGCTGTGAGTGAGGCCGGTCTGGGCTGAGCCAGGCTTGCCAGGGCTGCAGAGCACAGGGCACGGTTCTGAACCAAGTGCCCTTTGCTTCCAGAAAACTTTGTGTTAACAGAAGCCTACAGAGTAATGGCCAATAACTTCTTCAACAGGAACAGGAAGCTGAGAAGTGGCTGCCTGTAAGAAAGGCTGTTTATATGTAATTTCTTCTCTAGAAAGACCATTAAGAAACATAGCCAGCATCTTACTAAAGAGGAATTGCTTGTGTTGGTGTCCCTGTTTCACTGTTCCACAACTTCCTTGTTTTGTAGTGGAGGTCAAACCACCATCTGTGTTGCATTTTCTTTCTAACAAGGTCTTTCCTGCAAATCCCCAGTGCAGCAAATTACCAGCTAGGGAGGGGGAATAAACTGAGGAATGTAAACACTGGTTACGGCAAAGCTTTAGGCAACGTAAAATGAAAGTGCAGATTCTTCAAGGTTACTGCTCAGGTGTTGCAAACTGAGCATAGAAAGTGTTAAATCACTTCGGAAGCTCTTGATTTGAGCATCTTAACCAGAGGTAGTGGTATTTCTCACTTTCCTCAGCTCTATTCCAGAACTTCCAGCCCATTAATGATTTAGTAACTAAAAGTATTTCCAAGTGCAGCCTGTAGTTGAATTCCTGGTTTCCCAGAGTTGTAACTTAAGCCTCAAGCTCTTTGCATGTGAGAGTTTTCTTTATGAGCAGCAAATGCATTTGTTCCTCTGCAAATTTTTGTTTCTGTGGCCACAAAGACGCTGTTCTCATGCCTTAAGGAGAGGGTCACCCATGCCAGCTGCACTAGAGTGCAGAGGAATGAGGCACTGACGAGTGTAATACAGGAGATTTCAGTTCTGCTCACTCCTCCTCACTGTTGGGAGGTTCACTGAGCGTTGTTGTGCTGACATCAGTGCAGTTCTCAGGGTTACTGTGCAGTCATGTCTGGGAGCAACAGCCAGATCATGAATGCTGCTTGTGGGGACCAATTTCTGGGTTGAAGACCTCAGACTGGAAACATTTTGAGGCCAAGACCAGGATTAACAGTTTTATTGTTGGGTCTCTTTTTTATTTAAGAATAGCAGAACCCCAGCTCCTGCTGGAGGCTTTTGTTGGACAGAAGATTTGATTCATCCAAAGGCTGGATGTTTGTGGTCACACTGGAATAATTTTCAGTTTTGAAGCAGTCAGAAGGAAATCTTGCTGTTCTGATTGACAAAACACAACCAGGCTGTTTAGCTGAGTTGTTAAGAGGATCTTATTCATGTGTGTTCTGGTGCTGGCGAAAGGTGGATGCATTCTGATGAGCTTTTAGTATAAAATCACAACATTCACTAGAGCTGAGCACTGCAAAAAAGAATTTTTCCCCATGGTGAGCTACAGCTCTGAGTGAAGTGCCCAGAAATCATTTCAAGTGATTGGTAAGGGCAGGTTACAGTCAGAGTGCACTCTGACTTTTTGTTTGTTTGTTTTGATTGTTAATTTTTTTCCTTACTCAAAGGTTAATTCCATACATGTTGTTTATTTGCAGACTGTCCAGAGCAGATAGGTGGGACTAAATCGTTTACTGCCACAAAACTGGGCATGTTTGCAGGCTGACTGGATGAGTCAGAGGGTTAATGTCACCCAGAGGGTTGGCTTTCAGGAGATGTCTGTCTTTAGAATGCTGGATCCTTGTTTTGCTGGAGCTTATCCACCAGAAATCTTGCCTCGTGTTTTGGCAGGCTCTGAGCTGTGGTTAGATGTCATTTGCTCTGTTAGAAAAGGTTATTGCTGGCGGTGGTGTTTTGTTTGGCTCTTCCCTGTGATCTGGAAGCTGATGTGTCAAATGGGATTTTACTGAAGATACTTGGAGTAATCAAATCAACTCCAAGGTTTGAGAGAGGCCGCTTGGAAGTGACTCATTTTGTCACGTTAGAGGGAGATGGGGGCTCTGATACCTCCTCCAAGTGCTTGGGTGTCCTGTGGGCTAAGGCTGCAGCATTGTCCAGCGTGCCCCAGTGGAACCCGTGGCCTCACCGTGGTTCCTTCAGACGTGCCACTGTTGGTGGCTGCGTCGATGCAGAATTTCTGCCACGTAACCCCTTTTCCAGTTGGTTTCTGTGCCTGAGCCTTGGTGTGAGCTGAGCTCTGAGTGCTGTTGTGTGAGGTAAAGTGTTCCATTTGGGGAACCTGACTGCAGGAAAGCTTAGGTCACTCGTGGAATGTGTGTCTGCTCTGGGGCTGGGAGCTGAGTGAGGGCAGGGGACGAGTTCTTTTTCTTGGCCATGTCCCAGGCACTTTACTTGCTGGAGTCTCCCTCCTCCAAAACAAGACTGGGTTGGATTTGTGGGGTTTATTTTGGGGGTGTGGTGGGGAATTCGCAGCATGAAGTTTGATTTCTATAGATAGTGTTTATTATTGTACAAAGGAGCCAAGTCTTTTTTTCCTATTGCGAGCTATTTCTAGCATCCTTTGTCTCATTTTCCAAAATCATGCCTACTTTGTGTTCCCCGTTTCAAAATTAAAGTTCTTCTCCTTCCCCTCAAACTGTGAAATATATTAAGTATGTCACAGCTTCCTAAAATACTGAGTGTAGAGTAGTAAGGCCTTGTTGGAAACTTAGAGACTCTTCAGCTCTGCCGAATGTCAGGTGGTGAAGTTTTAGACACATTTGTGGGGAGCGTTTGGTGCCTTTTAGCACTGCACAGAAGACCCCAGGTTTTGGCAAATGCCCGATGCCGTCTGGCACTCTTAATTTGGAGAAGTCAGCAGACAGGACATCCCTTTGCATGGGGATCTCTCACTTTCTTGTTAGTGCTTGTGCTCCCCTGCTCCAGCTGGGCGGGTGCAGCCCCCCACGAGCGCTGTCTCCCCGCAGGACTGTCCCATCGCCTGGGTCAATGTGATGCTCTTCGACTACAAGGACCAGCTGAAAACGGGGGAGTGCTGCCTGCACATGTGGTCCTCCTTCCCAGGTATGGCAGGAGAGGGAGCTGCTGTCCTTTGGCATCCTTGGTCTGCACCAGGAAGTGGAGTGGTCACTGCTCTGTCCTGTGGTGGCAGCTGGAGCCCTGCCGAGACAGGGCTTTGTTGAGCCTGGCTCTGCTTGTGTGACCTGAGAGGTGGCCGCTCACCTAAGGATGGCACTCAGTGCCCCTCACTGGGCACAGGGCTCAGGAGGGTGAAGTGCTCGTGGCCAGGCAGTGCCCAGGGACAGCCTCTGCTCTGCTTTCTGCACCAAAGCTTTGCAGGACTTGGGTTCATGGGTTTTATGTACTTCATGTTTTTCAGATGAGAAAGGGGAACTTCTGAACCCCATGGGCACAGTGCAGTGCAACCCCAACACTGAGAGTGCAGCAGCCTTGGTCATCTGCTTCCCCAGCGTGGCAGCACATCCTGTGTATTACCCGTCCTTTGAGCAGGTGGGGCACAGGGACACTTTTCTGGGAGGCACAGGAATTCCCTCACTGTCCCCTCCAGTGGGGAAGCTCTGGGGCAGCCATCGACAGGGACTGGGTGCAAGCAAACTTCATGAATAGATATTGTTGACCGAAAATTTCACTTTTCCCTCTTAACTGATGGCCCTTTGAGTGAATACTTTTCCAGGCTGTGAATTACTGAGGTAAAGCTGCTCTCATAGATGAGCATTTGTTTAAAAAATGGGTTTAACTGAGCTGCCTTCAAACTGCATTAGGCTCTGTAGGGAGGAAGAGGAATAAAGGGGAAATGAGTGAAAGCAGGCAGCTCCCTCCCTTTCAGCAGAGTGATAACATGTTGTGTGGGGTGGGGATTTTCCATCTGTCTCTGCAACTGGCCAGACAAGTGGAAGAAGAAATGTGCCTGTTACAGGGGAGAAAGGAGATCTGCTCTGCCAGAGACATGTCTGTGCTCCCCACGAGGCAGGGGCTGGCTCAGAGGCTGGAACAGGCTGTGCCAGGGAGAAAGGGGAGCCCGGGCAGAGGTGGCAAGTGACTGATCTCCAATGCAGCACAAATGCCTGAAGTGATGGTGAGCTGCAATTACAGAGGAACTGAGGAGCCTTTCTCAGACTCTTTATTTGTGTCCCAGCTGCTGGAGTTGGGGAGGAATGGAGAACAACCCCGAGCTGCACCAGAAGATTCTGAGGAGGTGAGTCTTCTGGCATCACTTTTCAGCTGCCTGCAAGCCTGGTTTCACGGACCGAGTTGTTTCCACCTTACGCCCCCCCACCAGCATTTTTCACCAAACTGGGTCATGCCCCAGTCCTGCAGGGTCTCTCTGAGCCGAGCAAGTCCTGTGGCTGGGACTGAGCCCTGTGTCTGCTCTTTCCTGCACTTGCTGTGAGCAGAAGCTGCAGCTGAAGGAGATCCTGGAGCGGAGGAGCCACACGGAGCTGTACGAGCACGAGAAGGACCTGGTGTGGAAGATGAGATTCGACATCCGTGACCAGTACCCACAGGCTCTGGCCAAGCTGCTCATCATCACCAAATGGAACAAGCATGAGGATGTTGCCCAGGTGAGGATGGTGGGGCTGGCAGCCAGGGCTCCCGTTTTGATCCATCTTTCAGTGTCTGCACTCCTGTGTTGTGTTTGGGAGCTCAGCTGAGCAGGGGATATTTCACAGTTTTCTCAGGGAAGTTCCCAGCTGGTACCAGCTGAGCTCTTGTTCTTCTGGGCTCTGTTTGGCTCTGTGGGCTGTCCCAGATTCATTACTGGCCAGCAAGGTCTTGTTTATCCCCTCAAGAAACTGGAGGCAAAAAAAAAATCTGTTTAATTAATGGCAAAAAAGAGATCTAGATTGAATATTCTTAAATGATAGTGAGAGATCAGCACAAGCCACCTCAAGGGATCAGTTTTTGACCCGGTATCTGCAAACTTGCTGTGAGGCATCTATAAATAGTGACCCCCCCATAAGGAGCTGCTCTTTCACCAGTAGCACTTCAGACTCATATCCATTGTCGTGAAAACCTTGTTCCTTCTTTCTGCTATTTTCTTTTTGGTCATTACAGATGATTTCCCTGCTTCAGACCTGGCCAGAGCTGCCTGTCCTGAATGCCTTGGAGCTGCTGGATTTCAGCTTTCCTGACCGTTACGTTGGTTCCTTTGCTATCAACTCCCTGAAGAAGCTGACGTGAGTGTTGTCCCCAGGGGGGAGGCAGAGCCCGTTCTGTCCCTGCTCAGGGCTGCTGAGGGGCTGTGAACAAGTGGCAGCCTTGTCTTCACGGCTGGTACACGTCTGCTTGTGGCAGTGAAGACAAGGTTGTCTCCCACGTTTCCTTTCTGTCCACAGGGATGATGATGTGTTCCAGTACCTGCTGCAGCTCGTCCAGGTGCTCAAGTATGAATCCTACTTAGACTGTGAATTAACCAAGTTCCTGCTGGAAAGGGCATTATCCAACCGCAAGATCGGCCACTTCCTCTTCTGGCACCTGAGGTGAAGAGCAAATGTTTTAGGCTTTTCCTCAGTAATCAAGGGAAACCAGCATTTACTGGGTCCTTCATTGCTCTGTGAAGTGGGAACTGCTGCTTTTTACCTTGGGTGACTCAATAAGAATTATTCCAGGATGACACAATATAGGTTTTTTGTTCATTTATTTTTGTCTTTTGGTCATTGTAGTGGCGGTGTTTGGGTTAGGTTCTGTTTTCAGAATTTATATATATTTGTGAATATATATACACATGCCTGTGAGCTGGAATTTGCTTTGGGCTTCCATGGCCCCCTGCCAGCTCTGAGCCATAAGCTCTGAACTGTTCTTGCTCCCCCAGTGCTGTTCTCAAAGGAGGGGCTGGTGATTGAGTCACCCAGAAGGATGGCTCATCACCTCAAGCAATGGTTTTTCCTCCATCACCTTCTGGGCTGGGGGCATGTTTTTCCTTCCCCATTACACAGAATCTAAACAGCAGCCAAATACTCTGGTGTGTCCCCCCCTCCTGGTGCTGGTGTGAATGGGAGAATGAGTCAGTCCCAGCAGTGAGCCAGCACTGCTTTACCCTCCCTCCTTCCCTCCCCAGGTCAGAAATGCACGTTCCTGCCGTTTCCCTGAGGTTTGGCCTGATCCTGGAAGCGTACTGCCGGGGCAGCACCCACCACATGAAGGTGCTGATGAAGCAGGTACAAATTGCTTTGGGCCAGAGGGTTGCCCTCCCTCTTGCTTCTGTTGCAGTGTGTGAAATTGCTACAACTTGAAGAGAAAGTAAGAGATGGAACCAAGGTTTACATTTCACTGGAGATTTTAATGTTTTTTAAACTTTCTGCAGGAATTTCCTATTTGTTAACCCTGTTTCATCCCTACCCTTTTACAGGGAGAAGCACTCAACAAGATGAAAGCTCTGAATGACTTTGTGAAAGTGAGTTCTCAGAAGGCCACCAAGCCTCACACCAAGGAGATGATGCACATGTGCATGAAGCAGGAAACCTACAGGGAAGCCCTTTCCCACCTCCAGTCCCCCCTGAACCCCAACATTATCCTCGCTGAAGTTTGGTAAGGGAGAGATCTGCACCTCTGAATTTGTGCCAAAGGCTTTGTTTCACACTGGAGCCAGGCTTTGGGTTATCCCAAGGTTCTTTCCTCGTGGAAGTCCCAAGTCCATCAGTGGGTGTAGTTGCTGCAGGACTGGCAGCTTGGATGGCTGATATTTTAGATGGGAACTGATGGTAATATTTTTATTTCCTCTAGTGTGGATCAGTGCACCTTCATGGACTCCAAAATGAAACCTTTGTGGATTGTGTTTAATAATGAAGAGACAGCTGGAGGTGGAGTGGGTATCATTTTTAAGAATGGAGATGGTAAGTCTTTATTATGCCTGCACAAATGTATCTCTTAGTCTCAAGTATTTACTGTGGTGAGAGGGCCTAAATATGGACCATTAAGATATTGTGTAAATGAGGACCTTTAATGTTTTTGGGTGAGTTTTTTGGCAGGGGGACTTTGGGAGGTACTTATGACCCTTTTTTCCTCTGCCCAGATCTGCGCCAGGACATGCTGACTCTGCAGATGATCCAGTTGATGGACATCCTGTGGAAGCAGGAGGGCCTGGACCTGAGGTGAGCAGAGTGCACACAGCTGTCCTCCTGCACCGACAGAGCAGGGCTGCTGAGGCTGTTTTCTCTGCAGGCTCTGAGCTCTGTCTGGTGTTCTGGGAGCAGCTGGGCAGCTTCTGTGGGGCTGGGGGAGAGAACTGTAGAGGGGAAAGGGAGGAGACAGGGCAGGCACGGGAAAGCTTAAAAATCAACACCACCCAGTTGCGGGCAGGATTTCAGTGGAAGGGTTTCTTTCATCTCTGCAGGATGACCCCTTATGGCTGCCTCTCCACAGGAGACAAGACGGGGCTGATTGAGGTGGTCATGCACTCGGACACCATCGCCAACATCCAGCTCAACAAGAGCAACATGGTGGCCACGGCCGCCTTCAACAAGGACGCGCTGCTCAACTGGCTCAAATCCAAGAACCCGGGGTGCGTGGGCTCAGCTTTCCTTCCCTGCTTCCTGCCTTGCTCCTTTTCCCTCAGCTGTGCACAGCTCCAGGCTGTCCCACAAGGGCTGTGGCTGCTCCCTCGTGTGGATCCGCGCGGGCCTTGAGCAGAAACAGAGGGCTCTGGGTTACTGTTGGCAAGCTTTGTTTGATCTCTGAGAGCCTAAGGCAGCACTGACCACGGGCTGGACCCAAACCTTGAGCCAGAGATATGGGGCCAGCTGGAAGAAGGGCAGCAGGAGTAATGCCAGAACTGGGAGGTGAAAAAGGAAGCAGCACAGGAGGTGTGTGGCTCGGGAGAGAGGAGAGAGCAGCAATGCAGCAGTGCTGGAATCGCTCCTGGAGCCCTGCATGTCCTTTGGATCCATGGAGATGCAGAAATGAGTTAATTTAGTTGAGACTAAGTCAATTCCATTGAGATTGTGGCCACAGCCTTATTCAGACCCTTTCAGTTACAGTTATTGCAGCTCATTTGTGTACAGCAGGGGTGGGAGTCCTGCCTCCAGAGAGCACTACGGCAATCCAAAGGAGCTAAAAACAGCTTTCCCTGTGGGGCAGTACTGCAGTCCAAAGTAAAATTATCTTTCACCCTCTTTCTTACCCTCTCTAGAGACGCCTTGGACCAAGCCATCGAGGAGTTCACCCTGTCCTGTGCCGGGTACTGCGTGGCCACCTACGTGCTGGGCATCGGGGACCGGCACAGCGACAACATCATGGTCCGGGAGACAGGGCAGGTAATCTGAGCTTATCTGAGCAAGGGAATATTGTCTCTTCCCAAAGGAGGGCCATGGGCAAGGTCATTTTTCTCTCTCCCAAACCCTATGGTAACTGGGAAGAGAACTCAACACCAATCAGCTAGAACAGGTAATATTCTGAAAATATTTTTTCTTATTTTCAGCTGTTCCATATTGATTTTGGTCACTTTTTGGGAAACTTCAAGACTAAATTTGGTATTAATAGAGAACGAGTTCCCTTCATCTTAACCTACGACTTTGTGCATGTCATCCAGCAAGGAAAAACTAACAACAACGAGAAGTTTGAAAGGTAAGTGCTGGGAGTTAAACTTGACTTCAGCTTTTGAAGCTCTAATTTTTAGTATTTATTTCCACCACTATGCAGCCTGTAGCTGCCTGTACACATGGAAGTAAATAAATTATTACTGGAGAGAACAGAGTTCAGACTATGTAGCTTTGCTTTACAAAATGGTTGAGTTTGCAGTCTTCATTCCTTGGCCTCATCTGCTGCTGCACAGGTTCAGGGGTTACTGTGAGAGAGCCTACATGATCCTGCGGCGCCACGGGCTCCTCTTCCTGCACCTCTTTGCACTGATGAAAGCTGCTGGGCTGCCAGAGCTCAGCTGCTCCAAAGACATCCAGTACCTAAAGGTAAGAGGCAGAGCCCAGGTACGGGGTTAAAACTGAACACCTGATCTTGTGGCTGGGTGAGGAGGAGTTGTTCAGTGTGCAAGGACAGATGCTTGGAAGCAGATGAGCTCCAGGACTCACTGTTGTGAGTGTCCAGTGTCCATGTGCAGGACATCAGCAATGCCAGGGTGTGGTGCCCAGAAATCCCTTCAGGTTCTCCACCACGAAGGCAGCAGGTGCCAGCGGGCAGGCAAGGAGACAAAGCTCCTGGCTCTCGTTTCCTAGTTTGCCTCCTCAGTTACAACCACCCATCCCTGGCAGCTGCAGAACACTTTGTCCAAGAGCAATACAGAACCTGCTCTTTCCCTGCACCAACAGAAGCAGAGGGTGCAAGTGTTTATCAGAGAAAAAAACCCCTGCAACTGCAGGAACAATTAAAAACAATTGATGGCTACTCCATTCCTCCTTTCAACAGAGTAATTTCTTATGAATAAACATCTTACTGGTTGAGCAGTGAATTGTTCAGTTGTGCACTGATTTGTGCCTCTTGCCTACAGGACTCCCTGGCCCTTGGGAAAACTGATGAGGAGGCACTGAAGCACTTCAGACTGAAGTTTAATGAAGCCCTGCGAGAGAGCTGGAAAACCAAAGTGAACTGGCTGGCACACAACGTATCCAAAGACAACAGGCAGTAGAGCAGGAGCCTGCAGCTGCTCAGGAGAATGTAACAGCCCCGAGTGCAGCACTGACTGACAGCTTCCCAAAGACTGAAGAACGGTGCAGTGTTGAAGATCCCCCACCTGGCTCCCAGAGATCAGACATTGCTGCATGACTGAAAAACTGTTGGCCTGGCCTCAGCCACAGCACTGTGGCTGCTGTGGCTCTCTGGGGGACAAGGGAGAGACGTGAGGCAATAAAACTCCTGCAGACAGCAAAGGTAGGTAGAGGTACTGTACCCTAAAGAACTCCTTAAGCTTCAAATACATCTTTCACTGGAAGAGTTGAGGCAGTTGTAACGTCCCTCCAGTGTGCTAATGTCTGTATTTCTATTTTCCTGAAAATTTAGCTGAACAGAGATTCCCCTCTGCCTGTAGCCCATCTTCTATTACAGCTTAGAGGCATTAACTTCAGCATGTGGTCACTCTTCCTGCCCCGTGTCAGTGTCCACCAAGGTGGGTCAGCTCCAATCACACTGAAGCTGACTTGGACAAATGGTTTTACTCTGCCTTGAGACAGGATAAGAGCATCCAAGCTGTCATATGCTTTCTGTCTGCTCCAGAGGCCAAAGTGTTCTGAAACTGAGCTGGAACTCAGCTATTGCTGTCCAGAACTGATGGTACAAGAGCAGCTTTGGAGTGGCCACTGGATCAGGTACTTACTTTGCTTTCCGAAGTTAGGCTTTAGCTGAGCCTCAAGTAATTCCTGCATTTCTGCATTTATTTTGGTTTCAAACCTGAAAACGCTAAGATTGCATTTTCAAATTAAAGTAGTTACTGCTTCTTTTCATAAAAGATCTTAAGCTGTGAGGTCTGTTCTGGTTTGGATCTATTCATACAAACCCTCTTGCCTCTCAAGCACCTGCTGGTAGAAGAAGCAGTTCTGGCATAGAAGACACCTCATTTTAATTTAATCTAACCCTGGGAGCGCCCCTTTTCCTACACTTCCAGATGCTACTGTGACTGAAGCACTCAGGCTCCAACAGCTGCTTTGGTACTAGAGGGAAATACTGCGGGATTTGGAGCTCTGTGCAGGCTGATCAGTGATCAGTCCTGTGCCTCTGCTCCATTTTAGAGAGTAAATATTGCTATTTCCTTGCTTATTAAACTAATTTACAGAGCAAAAAGTATGCAAAAAAAAAATCATGGGCCCTGTGCAAGGTGAGATGCACTGAAACCACACCCCTGATCAGGTTCTTGTGGAAGGGAAGACACTACAATTCCAGAGCTGGAAAAGCAATTCTCTTGCAGTGAGCCTGGTGTTCAGGATGCTGCAGCAGTGGGACCCCGCTCTCCTCAGTCCCTCCCAGGTCTCCCAGCAGAAATGTCCACCCCTCACAGATTTTAGAGCAGTGGCTCCTGTCCTGTCCCTCACTTTGAGAAGTGCAATAACACAAAGGTGTATCAGTATCGACTGCAAGAACTGAGCACAGTTTTACAGAGGTTACTTAGTCTGGAAACTTGACTTACCTACAAGCAGTAAAAATTCAGTGAGTGATCCTGTGGACCTTCTTCCTTGTACATCCTGGGAGAGTACCTTGGATAAATCTCTGACAGCTCTGTTGGGTCAGCAAAGAGCCTCTGACTCCAAATTCACAAAGCAGCAGCTCACCTGATGGTTTTCAGCAAGCTGAATTGTACTAAAGATTGAAACTTAAATAATTTTCAAAAATATTCCATTACAAGTGGCTTCTCATTTTTATAAATATGCTCAGAATGATAGACCTATTTCTATTTATTTAGAGATGTTTCTGTCATTATTTTTTTTTAAATCTGTACAAACTGATTGTGCTTATTCTGTTGCCTTGAAAAAAGAAGTATTTTTTTAAGCCAAACTGTGGTTCTGCCAGAAGAGAATGTTTACATGTTTAGCTGTTCAGTTGCTTTAGGTACATGTTTTGTAAATAAAAAATATTGACAAATTGTACACAAATGCTGCAAAGTCCTTCTGTGCTTGAGCAATGACCACACAGCTCTCCTCCTCCCCCAGTAGAGGCAAATTAACACAGTTTATATAACTGGATTCTACTTTGTTCCACTTGGTAAAAAAAAAATGCAAACAACCTTTAGAACCAGAAATTTATTGTAGCTTATAGACTTTCCAAACTGACCTGTTACCAATATACACATCTGAAAAGTTATACCCACAGTGGCTACAAACTGCATCAGGACATTACAACCCCTCAGTATTACCATTAAGTCATGATCAGTTTTGGTCTAAAATACAGCAGCTACAGCAACAGTATATGGAAGGATAAGTCTTCTACACATTAACACAGGACAACTGTCAGACATAAGTTAAAAGTTTCCCAGTTTACTTAAAACTAGCAGTTAATTACCACGTAAGTAGTCAAAACCATTTTCCCATTTTAGAAATCTAAAATTTTACATTAAAAAAAAAAACAAAACAACCCAAACAAAAAACAACCCCAAAAACCAGTAAGCTCTGGTGTGGGTTCTTTCCCTGCTGCCAGGTCCATCGCTATTGTAAAGGCACTCCTCAGTCCAGGTTCCCCAGAACAAACCCCCCGTCGGTCCTGTTAGGCCAGAACAGGGCTGCTCTGGAAATCCAGCTGTACAAACGTGGATCAACCCTGATCTTTTATCTCTCTGTTACTCAGGACCCTTTGTGCCCCTCTCTGGCCCTTCCCCAGTGCTGCTGGCCTGGCCTGGCTGGGCTCTGCACCCACACCCACGAGCAAACGCTGGCGCTTGGCTTACCGTGCTCAGGAGGGAATGCAGTCCCAGGCTCCTGTTACAGGCAAAACAAGTTACTCTGTAATCCACCTCCATAGAAATCAAGCAGAAATTCATTATTCACGACTCTGCATCAGACCAAATGAAGTTAAACAACCCTGCCTGACAGAAAAACCAACCCCCCCCCTTCCCCCCCCCAACATTTGTACCTTCCAGCTACTGCCCTCTGCAATCCCAAATTGGAACTGGGATCAGAAACAACCCAAATCACATGAATTAACATGATTCCCAAGGTTTTCTGGTTGGATAGTTTATGCTACAGTTTTTCACCAGCAGGAAAACACAATTACTAAGTGTAAACAAAGGCTTAAAACACCGACAATCTGAATTACTGTACAAGGGGCTGCAGGGGAGGAGGAGTGTTCAGTGGTATCAGCTACACCCCAAACCCGCCCACTGCCAAATTAGAAAAACATGAACAAAGAAAAAAACCCAAATCCCTATCCATGTAGACTGGTAGCCAGGTGCTCAGGTACCCAGGTCTCACTTCCCAGCTTCAGCCAATCCCCTACATCCAACCTGGACTCCAGGCACCCTCCCTGGAACTACCAGGAGCTGTGGCAGCACCCCACAGCCACAGCACACAGACCTGCCCACCGTCCATGTAGTGTTATTTCCCCAGTAACTTAAAAGCCTTTATGGCAAGCCTTAATTGGAGAAAAAAAATAAAATTAAAAACAAACTGTAGTGCACAGGGCAGCTGAACCTCAGCAGAGGCTCCTAAAGCCTTTACAACTTCTCACAAGCTTCTCTGTTCCCTCTGCAAAAGAAAGGAGATGAAAGAAAAGGAAGGAGCTGAAGGAGAGCGGGGCATGAGCGCACATTGCAGTCAAGGCCAAGACAGAGTTACTGAACATCTACACTAAGAACTGTGCCCGTGCTCCTGCTGCAGTAGGATGAGACTTGGAATAGTTCATGCTGCATGATTTTTCACTTTAGCATGTTTTAAACCCCAATCCCTGTTTTCACTACCACAAATGACATAATTACATAATTCCAATATATTTACAAAATATTAAAAAGTCTTGTTAATCTTCTACATATTAACCTCATTCTGCCACTTTACACATGCACTAATTCGGGGAAAAAAATTAAAAGAAATCAACAGGCTGAAATGAGCAGCTTTACCCTTTGTCAACAAGCAATCTTTGCATCTTTTAGAAAGAGAAAAAGGAACAAAGCCAAGTTTCTTTCACTGAGCAAAAAAAGTTCAGAAATTCATGTGCAATGGCTACAGAGCTGTAGAGTCACTTAGCTGAGATGACATGAAGAAAAAAGTGCAAGGTGGTTCCTCACAGAGCGTAAAAAAAATCCAGTCACTGAGGCATGGCTGAAGGAAGAGGTGCTAACTACAACCCTAAACATCAGGAACTAGCTGACAGAACACAAACACGGGTTGTGTGGGGGCTCAATCTACTGGCCAGAATGAATTTTTTTGTTTTAAACACCATGAATCCTTGGTACCAATGGAGTGTGTTACAGTGGAGTCCTCTAGAGTGGGAACATAAAGACAACGGGAGCAGCTAGAATCAATAACTGAGGGTAGAGTCATCCCATTCCAGCTGCTGCTGTCTGTTAACATTCTGTTGGTCCTCCTCCTGCTCTCCCTCTTCCTCCTCACTGCTTTCAGACTCTGCACTAGTGATGTCATCTTCTTCTCCATCTTCACTTTCTTCTTCCTCCTCCTCCTCCTCCTCTTCACTGCTGTGTTGATCCTCATAAGTCTGTTCAGACAAAAATTAGCTCTCATTACCATACTGGCCAGAATTCTTGTTCTTTACTCAAGGCACTTTATTGAGAAGAGCTACTGCAGATTCCTTGCTGGATTTAGAAATTCAGCAGGAATTAGCCAGAAATCAGAAAAGACAAAGGACTCAGAAAAAGAGTTCTGTGACACTGCTGCCAATCCTGGCACTCTACACAAACTGGCTCTGAAGGGTGATCCAGCACTGCAAATCCTACTGGAAAAGGACCTCACAATAGGACACAGAGCATGAAGGTCACACATCTCTCGTTCCCAATTCTCTAAAAATTCAGATGTCAGCCACAGGAGAAGGAAACATCATAAACACAGATGTTTTGACAATAAATTCCTGCAAGTTTAGACAAAAGCAGGCTGTGTTTAAGGCACTGTGCATTTGATGAACGCTAGTGCTGGACACTGGCCTGTAAAATCCCATTCTGCATCACGGAACACTAACCCCTGCAAGATCCCAAACAACTGCCCTTGGCATTTGGCACATTCGTTGTAAATTCCCAGTTACTGTCCCTGCCCTGTGCTCAGGGCTGGTTCTGCTCTGCTCCTCTGCCCGTGGACAATCACAGCCATTCCAGCTGGAAAAGGACACCAGCTGCACAGGGTTACCTCCATGGGGTTCACAGTGATGGTCAAAGCAGAGTCATCCCAGTCCATCTCGTTCTCCTTGCCCGTGTCCTGGTCGCGCATCGTTCTCTGGTGCGCGGCTCGGATCCGGAACACGCCCAGGATGATCATGAACACCAGGAAGCTGACACAGACCACGATCACCACGGTGGCTGTGCTGGGAACAACTGCAACCAGAAACACAACCATGGTAACTCTTACACAGAGTAACAACTGCTCTCCTTCCCATCACCTGCCAGGGGAAATGGCATTATACAAGTATTACGTGTATATTATTATATTATATATATTCCACAAAAGCACTTTGTCTACAGCCACTTAAAAAGTCAGTGGGAAAGTAAGAACTAGATCCCTTAAATATAATTACATCAATCTGAAGGACTGAGAACACAAGGAAAGCACATTCCACTGCACACAGACTCCTCTCTGAATTGCCTATTCTTCTTCCTCTCACAACCTACACCCATGCCAAAATAATGTAATTAAAATAGAAAGGGCAGATATCATGACTCATCAAAGGAATAGCACTGCAATTCTTTCCTCCTGCCATTCAGAAGAAATTCTGTCCCAGTTCCTCACTTTATGGAGGTCTTGCAGTCTCCTCCCCTTTTCCAACATACACACACCAACAGAAAGCTCTTCTGCTGCAGGAAAGGGAATTTCACAGGGTTCTAAAAACTCACTCCTCCCTGCCTGGGCAACAGCAGAACAGGACAGAGCAGCTGCCTGGTTTATTAGTCCAACACACTGGTTTAAACTCTGGGAAAAAAACTCTGCAACACCACAAAAACCAGCTCAACTTCAGTGGCTGAGGATCCTGACCTGAAAAGGGATGAGGGTTTGCCAAGTTGTGACCAGAGAGATCAACAAAGGAATGATGCACTGGGTGAATGAACTGTGGCTGTGCAGCAATGTGATTGGCATGTTCCACTGGGCTGGCTGTGTGGATAACATTCACCTAGGGACAAACAGAAAGTGTTAAACTCCAGAAACCCAATAGTTTAATTCTGAACAGATAAAAATATAGAGAAAAAAATTAAATTTTTAGTGCCTTTAATGCCATTTTCTGAGGTACTTTCATATATTTGATGTAAGCATACTAAATAATAATTAACCTGTACCCTGCTGCAGAGGAAATGCAATTTTAGCCTCTCTGTGCTTTAATGTAAGCCCTTAGTATCAGAAATTTATGCATCACACAAGCAAAACAGTGAAGGGCCCAGCAAGTCCATCTGTGGCATCCCAGAAGTGACACACAAAGGCCACTCAGCTCTCTGGGAGCACCACTCCCACTCCATTTGCTCAATTAATACTCTGTGTTTTCAATGCAACCTTTTCACCTTCACACCTCCATTAGCCACAGTATTTTTTTCTACAAAACAATTTTATTTCAAGCTGAAATACAGGACTAAAACCACATTTATATATAAAATATTGCCCGAAATGCTCACATTTCCCAATATTTGTTTACAGGACAAAATCTAAATCAATAATTGATCAATTATCTATCAGTTGAGGCAACAACTTCCACCCTCCTAAGGCTCTCTGGGCAGCTCACACACCTCCACTTTGAACTCGTTGCTGACGTAGCGCCCGTTGAGCTCCGAGCAGACCAGTTTGAATTTTCTGTCGAACAGAGACGCCGTGTGCCAGTTCCTGTAGCGGATCAGGTGCAGAACCTCCTCGTAGTTAGCCATGGTGTCAACCCCTGTGGGGAGAGAGACACTCAGGTGCAACAGCTGCTCTGCAGAGCACTGGCACAGCTTCATACGCTGGACAAACATTTCTCTGTTTCTTCACCTAAGTTTTCTTGGCTGACAGATTTTCAAGGAGTGCAGAAATGGTAAAACCACTGACACACACGTGGCTCCACTGAAATCCTGTGGATTGGTTTTGTGATAAAATCCTAAATGCAGTTAGTCTTTGAAAGGATTCTGGGAGCTTTTCCATGGAACACTTGAACGTAATCTGAACAGAAAGGAATGATGCGTGCTCCTAGGCACTGGATTATCTGTGCAAGGAATAAGCCTTTTCTGGGGCAGAGTCTAACTGCAGTTCCACAGTCCAGAGGTGACCTGCTATTCGGGACAGAGAAAATGACAGAAGAAAGGTTCTAGAATGTTGTGTTTTCTAGAATCACAGCTTTCCACAGAATTGCTGTGCTTGGAATTCTAAAGATAGTCCAAGCTTGAAATTCTAAAAAAAAAAAAAAAAGAAGTATTTAGAGTAAGGTGTTACAAACCACCTCTCCAGAACTGCTCCCTTTGTCAGTCCCTTCAGACCCTCCCCACAAGAGCAGAAACTGGAACCCCCACCTGTGATTATCATGCCCAGGTTGGAACTGCTCATCTCAATGCCCTTCTGCTGCAATCGTGTCATGTCAATCTCCAGGCTCTCTTGTTCCTGATTTAGCTCCTCTCCCAGCACTGTCACCTCACACGTATCCAGGTTGTGCATGATCTCTTCAGATACCAAAGACTCTTGGACTGAAAAGCAGAGAAAAAGCCAAAGACTTAAGCAGAAACACCAGAACAAATACTAAAATCTGGGCCTGAGGAGAACAAGTATTCATGAAATAATGATTTAAAAAATAAAATACAAAATACAAACAAGGGGTATTTACACAAGGATAATGGCCTGGACTTATTATCATTTCCAGGTAAGTTTTTGCTAGCCCAGAGCAGAGGATGTACACCTTCTTTTCCCTTAGTGGATTCCGTATTAGAAGAGAAATCCACACCTCCCTGCAAGAGGAAGGTTCTCCCCCAGGATCACTGAGTGAGGTGAGGGTGGGCAACAGTGGCTGTTACCTGTAGGATCTTCATCCCCATCTCCCTCCGGCTCCACCTCGCGGGTAATGGTGCTGATGATGCGAAGCTCAGGGAAGAGGGAAACGCCCTCAGAGCTCTCAAACTCTGAGGCAGAGCGGGCAAAGTGGTTGATGCCGCTCAGGCTGATTTTTGGTTCCTCTGGCTGCAAGACCATGACATAGCCCTCGACAGAGGGAATGGAGACACAGGCCTCCTCATTGAAACACCTGAGAGAGAGAAGCAGTTTTGCAGTCAAGGTGGTTATCTCGGAGGGAGGCACAATTACACACAGTAATTGCTTCATAAATTTTTGAAAAGCTGTCTCAGACCCAAGAGTCTTAGATAAATTCATCAGCTGCCCTGGAAAGCATGAAATAGCCACCGAGGGAGCAATCTTACAATAATTTTTACTTACAGTTACCATTTGGCCTCATTTCTACATTCTGACTTAGAGCCACAGGTAACACTTTCAATGAAGTTGTGACACTGCAGACACTCCCAGCACTCTGGCAGTACCTTCCTCCCCATCTTACACACTCCCTACTCCATTCTCAGGCAGAAAGCAGAGCGCTGGTGTGGGAAACATTTGCTGTATTCAAATGAGTGATGGTCACATAGCCCAGGACTCCTCTGTTTCTCCCAAGTGAGACCCATGAACAGCAGGCCCCAGCAGCACTGCACAGCAGTGCAGCTCGCAGCAGGACGTACTTGACAGCGCTGGTGATCTTCAGCCTCCGAATGCCGGGTGTTGGGAACTGGCGGGAGTTCAGGTAGGAGATGTGCTGCATGGCCTTGTCAACTCTGTCAATGTCATCCCCTTCTATGGTCAGCGTTGACTGGCTTGGGTTCATGTGGATCTGAAAAAACGCAAGAAAACCGTAAGAGAACACCCAACCAAGTGACATGATCTGGCAATTCAGACTGGAGTTCAGCACTGGTAAATGCAGGATAATCACATCCATATTAACTGCAACAGGGTCACTATTTCCTGGCCTTGTGGCACAGTCTAGACTCCCTACTCACTGCCTTATCCCAGTGGAATGTATTTGGTGTTTCATTCTTTAAGAAAAAATCTAAGCACATATCAGAGTTATAGTAATACAGAAGAGAGACAGCTAATATAAAGGAGAAATTTAGCTCTGTTCACACAACCTTGCTACTGAAAAAGCCAGAGTCTCATTTTATGAAGCTGCTTGTTAAAGATCTCTTAGTAGACAACCTGGTGGTTACAGCTGGTTCAACAGAGGCTTACAAATATGGAGCTTCTCTTCAAGACTTAAAAGAGAACAGAGTAACTTCCATTCCTAAGATCATGTTTATACAAGAAAAATTTCCTAGTTTTATGTCATTTTAATGCAAAATGCCACAAGAGATGAGCTTGTTATACTTGGGACACTGTTAACTCTGCCAGTAAAACTTGTAACTCTTATCAGGGAAGGAATATACACGTTCCCCTTTGCTCATATGCAACTTTACCTTCACACCTTTGCCAACACCATCAGCCATCTGCAAATCCAGCCCCTCTTTGCAAGTGTAGAGGCAATCAATCACCTTCTTGTTCTCCAGTTTACCAGAACGAATCATCAACCCTGCCAGATTGCCTCGGAAAAACTGAGCCATGCGTAGTTCACCACCTTCAAAAAATGAGGGAGGAAAAATCTTTACTTGTTTTGATTCTTTTTAGTTTTTCTTCTGTAGAACAAAAAAGTATGCCAGCTGATACACACAGTATTATACACATGCAGGTTAGTTTTCATCCATTCTGGGTGTTAACCTTGTGATCATGGTCAGGCAAAAAGAATTAACAGTTCACCATGCATGTGGCCTTCAGACAGCTGTGGCCACCTTGAACTGACTGTTCCATGACAAACATTTCAAAAGAAGTCCCCATACAGCAAGGTGGTGCTCAGAAACCAAACGGAACCAACGGGATGAACCAGGAAACCTGAATCTTCCTGCTGAGGTAGCACCTCCTACTACTCAGGGCAGGACAGCATCCCTCCTCCAGCTGCAAGGGATCTCCACCCAACCCAGCCCTGCAGGCTCTCCCTACGCTCCAAGGGTAGGAAGGAACTTTGTAGAGTCATTCAGTTCATTCTGAAAGAGGTGTCCAAGAGCTACCTGCCCCCTCTAAAGGTGCCATCTTCTCTCTGCAGACTCAAGCGAGCAGTTTAAACTCAGGTAACTCATTTTTAGATACCTGAGTTAAGTCTGATGAATTGCAACCTAATAAGCCCTTTATTCCTTAATGTTTTTGAAGACGATGTCACAATGATCACCTGGTCCATCTTGCTAAATACTGGGGGCCACAAACCACCTAGAAATGTGTTATTTCAAGCCCATTACTTACTAAGCAACCTGATTTTAGAAAAATGTTTAAGCTTGTTTTCAAGGTTCTAAGTGATAAAAGATCCTTGGTACAACTCAAAAAATATTCAGTGGTGAAATGTCCTGTTACAAATTATAAAATTTCCATACAGCTTCAGCTTCTGGAGCCCCTGGCTGCTGCTCCTCCTTACCAAATTAAAACGTGATGCACAGCTAGAAACCTCTTGCCAGTTACACATCCAGTCTATTCAAGGAATTCTTAAACTTACAGGAAGGGTACATATCTTGAATTCACTTTTAAAAATACACACTAATCTTAAGCATCTCAACTCAAGACACAAAATCCACTGAACTATCACTAAAATTTGTTATTTATATAAATATCTGACCAAGTGAGTATCCCCTGTAAATTACAGGTCTGTCTTTATGAGCAGCCTGATCTAAATATGAAATCAGTCTTGCTCTGAGTGGGGAGCAAAGGTACCTGAGTTCCAGAGGTCCTACCCAATGCACTGAATAAATTCTGTAATAAAGACACATACCTACATGCATAAATACAGACATTTATACAGGATGACGTGCATTTCTGTTTTAACAAAACTGGATGAAAGAAATTATAGCTGATATTTTACATCAGCAACTTTTTACACCACTTCACTGCAATCACAACGGTTGCAGATTTGTACACGGAGGTACATTTGGATGCGACCAAAAAAATACCCAAAACAAACAAAATAAAACCCCCAAAACCAAGCAGAAGTCAGCTGATGATGCTCTGCAAATAGAAGCACAATGAAGACACAAGCCTAGGAGAGGATTATGTGAAGGTCAATGGCCCAAATGCAATGCCTGCATTTCATGCTGTGTGCGAGATGAAGCAATGTCTTGGCTTAAAAATGAAATAAAACAGTAGGGAAAAAACTCCAGCAACCTGCAGAGGTCTCGGGCACAGTTTCATTGTCATTTTCATTTCCTGTATATTCTGTAGAAAAGCAAGACAAAGAATAGGACAATAGGGAAAGGACCAAGTAGTCACAATTTGGCAAACTCTCTAATCCCAGAAAATACAAAGCAGCACATCCCCAACGTTTGCTTATATTGCACCCAGCTCCTCAAGGATTAGGAGTTCTTGGAGACACGAAGAGCTGCAGTGCAGTGAAGCAGCATCACTGTGCTGTCACAGGAGCAGTCATGGCACCACAACCCAAAGAGCCCCACGCCCGAGCAGCAGTGACACCAGCAAGAACTGCAGAACACTCAACCAGGACAGCAAACCTCTCCCAAACCACCTTTAGAGCAAGACACAGGTCTAACAGCTGGCTCCATGTGAGGGGAAATTACGGTGAGATCCAGACTAATACAGCAAATCACCAAAAGGCATTGAAAGCTGATCAGAAGAAGCCATTATCAACACAGATTTCTTAATCAATAACAGCATCGCAGGTATTAAGCACTCAATTTATCATATGGAAGCACCAAAAATAAAAATCGGCTTTTAAATTTTTAAAAGAAATGTTAAAAGAACTCTTCAAAAGGATCAAATCTCTCTCTCCTTGGAGGTGAGCTGTACATATAACTTAGAGCAGCCTGAATAGAGCAGACAGTAAAGCAGATGTCTATTTTTATAAGCAGAAATGGTAAAATACCCAAGAGACAGCACTGCTGTGCTGCTCTGCAGAGCTGTCTGCTGGACAGGCTTCCATTGATGAGAGCACTTTTCCTACAAGATGCTTTTCAACCTACTTGAAATGAAGTGTTCTGCTTAGTAATCTGAAGTATAGGAGGTATTGTTACAACTATTATTAAAAATAATCTATCAGTATTCCCATGGCCACCACAAAAATCATGTTGATAGAATACAGGCTGGTGAGCAGCCTTGTACTTCACACACCCGTGGCCAACGAGAAAACAAACACTCACGGAAAAAAAATGACTCAGAGGAAATATGTGATACCAGCTTGGAGCAAAAACAAACTGCAAGAGGCAAACCAAGTTACATTTCATGCACTAAAAAGATCTGCTGGGTACTTCTAGATAACCACAAAGATTTCATTAAAAAAAGTTAATTAGAAGTATTAACAACTGTAAATAGTTACCTTGCCAACATGCTCCAACCACCAGCTGTGTTTCTATCTTGGAAGGGTGGAGTGGGTAATCCTCAGTGACTGGGAAAGGATCATAGGAAACACCATCCACATAAAGAGTCACCGTGGGAAACTCAACGTTGACCACGTAGTGGTGCCACTCTTTGTCACACACCTGAGTGGAGAGAGTTTTAAAAATTCTACTGCTATTTTTTCTTTTCCATTACAGTTCAATAACTGATCTGGTGCATGTTTTACATAAACACACATGCAGATGTACCAACAACCTACAATACAAGCCTGTACAGACACAATTGATCTTTCACACACATGGCACACATCTGAAAAGCAAACTGACTCCCAAACATCAATTAAAAGTTTCTTTATTCTGTTGCCAGTACAGGAAGCTGCACATACTTCCTTTCCTTTAATTTTTATATTAAATAACAGCATATTTCAATCTAAAAATACATATCTACATGCAAGCACACCCTGAAATACTGTTACAAGACAACATTACTTGACAAAGGACAGGTATTTGCTGAGAGCAACTGTTAAAAATACATGACTATTTATCACTCAGATCCAGAGGGCTGGGAAAATGTCGCATACTCATGTTGAATGCTATAAACAACCTGGAATAAATACCTCCTGTTTTCTCATGCACTCCACCTTGGAGTGCATTTAGTGAAGGTAACTGACATCACAGCTCTAAGACTGACGCTGTATTTTCTACTTTACACTCAAGATGGAAAGGTGAAGCTGAATCTGACACTTGATCACAAGGAAAACAAGCACTGCAGGGTTCTACAGAACAGGCCATCAGGAGTTTGGAGTTGCCGAAAGTATTTATTAATAAGTACACTACCAGGGACACCAGTCTTCAGTGGCTTTCGCTCTAGCACTCTAACAAATGTCCTTCCAGACTCACCTGATTTAGTTTCCAGTGGAATTCAGCAGGCTTGTAGGTTTTTCCCTCGGAGGGATCCTGGCGGAAGAGGAAGACCAGGCGGCAGTTGTGCACGTAGAGGGTGTAGTGGTGCCGGTTCATATCTGCGCGGCAGTCGGAATCAACAGCATTATTTTCTGCAAACCTTAAGAACAAAATCTCCTGTTCTGCAATTTCACACTTAAATCTCAAAGTAAGTGATAGGCAGTGATCAATGTAGCAGTAAATCAGGCATGGTAAGAGGACTGTAAAACATCTGCAGGAGTAGTGACGGTAAACACTCCTGAAGAACCCATGAGGCTGCAGAACAGACAGATGTGTCTCTACCCGAACCCAACCTAAACCAAGGCACAGCACTGAAGAGCCACAGATAAACCTGTCAGCAGGAGAAAAAGAGCTCTATTTGCAAACAGAAGAGCTTTTTTTGTTACAAATGGCAATTATGGAAACAGGGTTATCACATTTCCTTCTTACTAATGGCATTTTCAAAACTATTGTTTCTGTGTCATAAGCAGAGAGTGAAATTATGCACAGAATAAAAGAAACTTCATCTGTGGAGAAAGAGAAATTATATCCTCCTAGGGAAAAAAAGGATACAGCAGCAAATGCTGTCACCAGACCTGATATGTGTGTCTTAATGTTTTTAGGCAGCATCAAGAACAAGGCTATCTTTGGAGACGCAAACTCGAGGCTGCATTGCCAGAATAAGTAATCTACCACAGCAAAAGAAGTGCATAATGTAAACTGAAATAGAATTAGAAAAACAAGTCTGCCCAATCTGAAGCTACATAATCTAAGGCCGAGCCTAAACATAAGCACAACAGTGATTTTTAATGTCAACTTCATTTCCATTCCAAAAAAACCCTAAGGTAGAGAAAACACTGAAGGCTGTCACATGCGCTGCCAGAGCACATAAAAAAACAACCAACCAGAAAGAGTTTTTATAATTGAAGTATTGACAAACCTGTCTTGTCTGAATTGCACAGAATTGTCTCTTTCTCTTTGGTTCCGGGCCCGTGCCTCATCCACACTGAAATCATGAAGGGCTCTTTCAGATTGACTGTGACAACACCATCTGGAATCTTCACAGCCTGTGTGCCATTAAACTCGAAGACCTGGTCGCTGTCGTGGCCATTATCCGTCGGCAGCCCCACAGTCCAGTTAGCAGCACTGCTTGGAGGGGGGAGCAGCTCAGCTGTGCCAGAAGCAGCACCTACAACACAAATGCTCAAATGAAAACACAAATTTAAAAGACCACCACCGGTTTCAAATTCAACTGTTTATCTCTGCACTCATTTCTCAGCACCAACTGTCAGGATTATGCACTACCCATCGAGCAATTCTCCTTTTAAAGAACGTGGCACTAATTACAGGCATCTAATACCATGGTAACTTCCACAAATTTGACTTCTGGGTAGACAACTAATCTCATAATAAGCAAAGCAGTTTCAATCTTCACAGCTGTAGAACCTTATTTTGCCTCTGTCTCAGGAACCCTTTCATTAATGCCACTTGTCCCTCAGACCCATGAGCACGATGCCTTTCTCTAGACACTGCACTTAGTTGTGAGACCACAATTCATCCAGCTGAAGAGAGTGCACAGGCACTCCCAGCTCACTGCCTGCTCACAGCACAGTCAGCAGCAGGTACCTTTAATGTCACACTGACCTCAATCAGGGAACAGCTCAGGAACTGCCTGGGTCTCTGGGGTTACATGCTATTTAGACTTTCAGTTACTTTCAACTAAGGTTGAAGACATAAATCATGAGTGATAATTTATCCTGTAATCTCAATTCTTCCATATGGCTACAAAGGATTCAATGACTTTTTATAAGACCTTTAACTGCAGCATAAGTGGATGCCAAGGGCCTTTATTCCTAGGGCAAGCACGGTACAAATTTATCTGATCCAAGTTAACTGGTTTTTTCCCAAACCACTCTTTCTTGGTTTTCTCCTGTTTTCACCACATATTTCTCAGATTGCAGCCATTACATCCATCGTGCTCAGAAAAACAGAGAGGCTGTAATGGTTACATCCTTCCACAGATATTCTTTCAGCTCTTGAACATGAATCTCGTGCAAGGGACATTACTAGTCTATGTAAGCCAGCAGAGAGGCAGAAGAAAGAGATTCTTTACCACTTTTGAGAACTATTGTAGAAGTCACCTTCAGGTAATTTCATGCCTTTTGCTGCCAGTTAGGAAACCAGCTGAAGGAAACTACGTGCAAATGAAGACCAGATCTACCCACTGATTTCTGCTCTAATGTAAAATTCAAAGAAACACTAGTAAACAAGAGAGACCACTTTTATTTTAACAAAAGGCTGCTTACCACAGAGCCTGTGGATGGATTTCTCAGAGTAGGTGTCTCTATCACAGCCTTTACCAATGTGGTTGGTTTCTAGCTCCACCGTTGCTTCAACTGAGGTTATCGGCTCATCACACGTCTCCAAATGCATCCCAGGGAACAGAGCCAAAGAACCAGTGCCAGGCTCATATTCTATTCTTTTGCTCCAACCTGAGTATTTATCCAAAGAAACAATATTAAAGATCTCTCATGTTTAACTGAAGGTACCAGCAAGTGCTAAAAGCAGAGAGGAAGGAAAGTAAACTAACCTTGCCAGCCAGGCTTGCACGTAGGCTTAATGCTAATTTTAACCAACACATCCTCAGCAGCTCTCTTCTTCCCACAGTCATAGGCTGTTACTGTCAGTTTATACTGGTGTTCTTTACCATAGCTTAACTTCTCTGTGTTTTTTATATAACCTGACACAGAAAAAAGGCAATTGTCAGACATCAATATAATTCTTCAGGGTCACTGCTGCATGAAATGCATCCAGGTACCACCTGTGTACTTAATACAGACTCAGACTCATCTGCAAGTGAACTACCCTGCACTATTTGACTTTTCAGTGCCAGACTTCAGGCCCAGATCCTTAAAATTATATAAAAGCAGAGATGAGCACACATACACAGAACAGCAGGTACTTCTCCAGCTCTTCGCAGTATATTACATTACTCCAAATGAAACTGTTTATGAGTGGTAACTGATACATAAATTGTTTGGCACACGCCACGATCCACTAACTTTTCTGAAATTTGCAAACCCATGAAAATAATCCATTGGCAACATGGAGCCCAAAAACCCTCAAACTAAAGCCCACTAAAAACTGCTAACTTTGCTTATGCAGCCTGCTTGAACCACTAGAAGTAATTTACAGATTTTGAAGGATCCATAGATCACTGGGTGTCAGGAAATGACCTAAACAGATCACTACACTTCAAAACCAATAACCACAATCCCGTGAACTCCAGAGCCTCATATGAGCATCTCAAATGTGAAAAGCACACACACGGAATCCCATTTTTGAAAGCTCATTAGCTAAAGTTATCCTAATTCAGAATGGAAAACTACAGGCAAAAACCCCAAAACTACTAAGAGGTGTTTTAAAACATAGCAGAGCTACCATATTTTTCTTTATTTTGAAAAGCATTTTTAAGAAACACACATGCAACACTTCATCTGCTCCTTACATCAGTAACGGCACATGGTATTGAAGGACAGCTCACTTTTCACTGTTAGCTCAGACTGCTGAAGGGGACACTGTGTTTAACTGGGCTGTCTAACACGTGTGCTGTACTTTTGTGGTGACAATGAGAGCCACTCCCACCCCCCTGGCTCTGTCTCTTACCGTCCTTGTCGATGGCAAAGGGCGCGTCCGGAGTCACGATCTCGTAGCTGCAGATCTGGCTGAACTGGGGGGAGCAATCTGCATCCACGGCTTCCACCCTGAGGATGTTGTCGTACCTCTTGCCCTCGATGACCGTGGCCTTGTAGGACTTCTCCTTGAACACCGGGGCGTACTCGTTCACGTCGTTCACCTGGATATGGACTGTGGCCCTGCAATGACACAGAAAGGGCTCACAGAGACTGCAAACCCTGCTCCTGCCAGCACTGGGACACGGCAGCTCCCTCTTTGCCATGTCAATCTTTCAACCCGACAGCTCTGATCCTGCACTGTTCCAGTGCAATGCATTCCAAATTGCCTCAATCCAGTCTTCCCATACCATAAACACACCACTGAAACGAAGGTAAGTGACATTTATACTAGCAGAGACTATCTGTTGCAAGAATTACACAGTTAGGTCAAACCAAGGAATAGAAAAGGAAAGCTTGTTCTGAAGGTCTGTTTCCTGTGTACTTTAAACAAGGAAAAAACTTTACATTTGCCTTTTTTTCTTCCAGTTCACTTACTTCCATGAATGTGGAGGTTTGGGGATTGATTAACAGGAATATTTGTACCTGGTTCTGAATGACTGTCACTTTTCTCCTGTTCAAAGAAATGCTTTTAGGGTACTACAAATTCTGCCAAATCAGCTCCCTCTTTTCCATATGAAGCCATCCTTCAGCATTCCAGCTCTCAGGAAGAAGCGACCAATGACTAATAAACCCAACAATCTCAACTACCCTAACCAGGAAAGCAGTGGGTGTTTCTCCAGTGTGTTGCTATATAATTCAGTGTAGTTCTAGGTTTTGTTTACTAACACTGGTTATTTGCAAATAAAACTCAAACCCTTGTATTGCAACCAACAAACTGCTGCCACTTTACAGAAATCTAGAAAAACAGAGCTGTGGCACAACAAGCTTTTGCTTTTGTTAAAACAGTACAATCCTAGTTTTTTTCTGCTGTCAGAGTATCTGATATGAACACCCAATTTTTATTTTATGTGAACAAGAATGACAGTTATGACTGGTCTTAGAGCTCAGTCAAGTGCATTTGATTAGCTTTATTTAGCTAATAAAGTACTCAGCTGTGTAAGGCAGTGAAAACTGGCTTATTTTTTTAGATGTAGAAATGAGAAATCAGACAATTTAAATGAAAGAGTCCCAGAAGTGGCAGATACATTTTAACACATCATACAGCTAGATAATCCTAAACAGACTGGATCTTGAATTCCATCCTTTTGTGACTGTCACTGATTGCTGGTATACACGGACCATGAAAATAATGCAGCTTCTGACAATGACCAAGGAGAAAAGATGAATAATGAAAAGTAAACTAATAAAGAATTCAATTACTACAGTCCTTCCATAAAAGCAGTTTTCTAATGCTTATGCTAAGAAGAAAAATCTTCATTGCTATCTTTCTCTTTGAAAACTTCCTTCAAAAGTCAAACTGAGTTATCAGAGTTTAAGGACATACCTATTTTCCACAAGTGCACTCCCTAAGGCAGTAACATTCTGCTGCCTGCTTGAAGCATTCAGTTACAGAGTAGCAAGGTCTTGTTTGCCACCACGCTGACCTCTGCTACTCTATTCCTCATCCTATTTGTGCCCCTCTCTTTGCTTCACACAACTGCTCATCTCCCACATGCTCTGCAGATGTTTACCCCAGAGTGTCAAACAGTCACTCAAGTGGGTTTTCTAGAAACTATTTTATATTGTGGTTTTTCCTTAGATAAAGATTGGCTAAAGATTGCTTTGTTCCCGGTCTTTAATGTAGGCAGAAATGAGCCCCATGCTATTGATCTTGGGTTCTTTGGTGAGGCTGCCTGGAAAAGACAGAAACATGTATGCTTTGGCATTTTGTCAAGCTTAATAAAGACTGACTTCTTGAACCAGTTTTTTGGATTTAGAAACCAAATTCCAAAACAATGTCCAGGCTTGGTATCCCATGCAAACTCCACCAACTCAGGACAGATTTTAGGTGGATCAACAGTTTTCCTTGCTTCTATCCCCACCTGGTTTTCTAATGTAAATTCAGAGACATCAAGGGATAAAGCAGTACCACCTAAAATACAAATGAAGGGATGTCCAAGCAGTTCATGTCTATCTGGCTGCTCTTTTTACTACCATTATTACCCTGCTTGAGCAGGGAGGTTGGACCAGATGACCCAGTGGGGTCCCTTCCAACCTGACCCCTTCTGTGGTTACACAAAAAGCCTTCCAGCAGGAACACTTGGTTCACATTTACTCTCAATACACAGACCATAAATCACAAGCAGGAGACCCCTTGGAGCCAAACTTCCCCTCAGCCCACCCAAGACTGACTTACTTGTGGGATTTTTTTGCATTTGCTCCATCTGGTCCCTTCCCACAGTCGTAGGCCTGGATGGTGAACGTGTAGTCCTTCTGCAGCTCACAGTCAAGCTTTTCCTTAGAGCGAATTATTCCCTCACCAGTGGATTTATCCACTACCACTGCTTCAAAGGGAACATTTTGCCCGTGGATTTTAAACCCACAAATCTCACCTACAGAGTTAAAGACAAGACAGGTTAGAACTGGTCAACGTGATGATACATTTTTAAAATAAACGACCAAATATTTTGCAGCCAAGGGTTTGTGAGGGTCTGTGGACAAAGCAAGAGCACTGTGCTTTAAAATGGGTGAATTCTGGGAACTTTAGTAAAAAGAAGCAAACATCTGCCTTCCAAGCAACTTGTTTACTTTGCATCCATTCATGCAGGAGTACAAAAGAGAAAAAGAGAAATGTAGACAGGCATTTCACAGGAGTACTTGAGACAGCTCTAGGGCAAGAGTAGATCTTATGTGAGCATACAGCCAAGGCCACTGGTAATGTCTTCTATGCCAAGCTACTGGCAATAGCTGGGCAGCTGGTTTACTTTGACCAGAGCAAGAGGTTAAAATGAACAGTTACAAGTCAAGGGATGAAAAAGCTTCGAGTACAGGTTCAGCACCATAATTACAGAAATTCTGTCAACAGATCAAAGGACAAAGTCTTCCTGTGCAATGTACCTGGCTAAAATCAGGGAATCAAAATAAACTACTGAATGAGAAAGGTAGAAATACCAACTTCTCAGGCATCCATTTCAACAGCTATCTACTAACACGGGCCAAATGTTAGTCAAGGAAGCTCTCAGGGAATGATTTAGAAGGCTTTCCTTCTATTCAAACCCTTCACCCTACAAACTTGGAAGAGAAGTCCCCAGCACATCATTTTTAAACACACCTAAGCCTAAGGCTGCACTGTAAGACTGGCTGGCACAGCTGGGTAAGCCCAGCACACAAGAAAAGCCACTCAATGAACTGTTTGACCACCTACACTGTGTTTCTACCTCTGAAACTTGTTATATTTTGATGGGGATTTTCTTACACCAACAAACCCCATGATTTTGCTGTTAGAGTTGCAGTGGTTTCTTAGTACCAACAACACACTCCTAATGAAAACATGTCTGGAGGTATTCAAAAACAGAGGGCTGATTCCTATTTTAAACCACTGAAGTCAGTCCTGGAGGGTGTGTACTGCAGGGAAGGTGCTGTAATGCTTCAGCACTCAAACATTACTTCACAAAGCATACGGAAAACTTCAGCTGTCCCAAAGAAGTGATCTACAAGTGAAAATACCAGAAAATGCTAATTCTCCCCAAACAACTTCTTCAGTGTCCACACAACGTACAATAACCCCAAATGGTTCAAATGGATGTCTGATTTACAGATATTTCTAACCAAGGGTTTGGTTACATAACAGTTTTTATCAATATATTTTAAAATAGAAAAAAACTGGGAGAATAAATGGGACAAAAGAGCATGACAGGATCTTCTGTTTCAGTGCTGATTCCCCATTTCATAACCAAAGTTAGTAGGTTAATATTCATAAAAGGGATAGAAAGAACCCTTTATCACCTTCTTTGGTGACTGTCACCTCAAAACTCTCTAAAGGGAAAAAAGACAAACCCAAGTCAGTAACAGGAAAGGTTGAATGGGAGCAAATAAGGAAAAGGCAAAGATGCACACATTACACAGAAAAGCTTTGGAAAAATTGTATTTTAAAATTCCAGTGGTGATTTGCTGTAACTGTTACAATTTTAGAGTTTTAGTTATGTTAAATATGATTTAATCTTTTAACTCCAGGTTTTCATTTGCAGAATTTTGAAATATTTCATAGGTTCATCAAAGCTTTGTTTTTTCCTTCTTTTTTTAATAATACCAACTGCTAAACAAGAGAGATTTTCAAAATTGCAGGTTGATGAATAACTATCCATACAGTAGAAGTCATCTGATTTATACTATTCTATTTAAAGATTTGCCATAATTCGTGATTAAAAAATACACACATTAAATTGTGATTCTGATGAACACAAAAGTTTTAATTTAAGGAATGGGGAGGGGGAGCTGTGTATTTTCCTAGCAGTATATTGCTTTTCCGGGTTAAACAAGTAACCATTTTGTTCTACTGCTGAAATACTGCAACGCTGGACAGAAGAGCTCCAGGTACCCAAATATATTCCTCTCTTAGCACCGAGGATGCCCCAGAGCAGCTGTCCTGCCCCCTCCAGCCACTCCAGGAAAGGAGAAGCTTCCACAGTGTCCTGAATCTTCCACACTGACAAGGAGACCTCAGATATAACAGAGTTTTACAGGGCTACAACAACTGTGAGAAGCACCTGGAATGGTTTCAGAGCTTTAATGAAAAGACAAACCCCTGCTCTTCCCTTCCCTGGAAATCATAAATTGCTAAACCCCCAAACTATCAACTTTTACATATCATCCAACGTGTCCGTTATTTTTTTTCCTGATTATCATCATGTTTAACCTGAATTCCTGTACAACAAAGTGGACCTGTACCTTTAAAATCACTTCTAGCAGATCTCCTGTTAATTCTCATACATTTCCAACAACTTGCAATAACACATTCAAGTCTCCATTCCAGAGTGGCCTCAGAAAGAGATGAGGCACTACAGTTACAGAGAAATATTTTTCTTAAAAAGGCAAAATTACAGTTTAATATTGAAGTGGAAATATAAGTAAGGAAAGTCACCTTATAATGATTTCTAGTCCTTCATTTTAAAAAGAGCCAGTTTCTGAAATAGCTCTCAAGTCCTCCCTGAAACTCACTTCAGGTAATCCCTGGATTTATAATCAGCTCCTTATTTTAACACACCAAGTATGCTGCCTCTTGTGGCACCCACATGATTTATATTTCAGTCTATTCTTGCACAGGGTATAAATATAATCCCAGATTTTAATGTGTTTTGGCAATAGGATCATTGAAGAAAATTTTACACTGTTTAAATTCATGGCTGACACCACTGATTAGCCAGAAGTGACACTCCAACGGCAAGCTTTGAAATATTCCACATCTTAAATCCTGTACACCCACCTCCCTGTTCCCTACGGTATATAAAATACATGCACAGTAAAGGGGAAATCCCTGCTTGAGAGCTTCAGCCACCAGACTGATTTTAGGCACAAACAATAAACATACAATAAAAAAATATAAATGTCCTTTATTTTATTTTAATTTTATTTTTTTTCAGCAAAACCACTTAGGATCAAATTCCAACATGATTCAATTTGTAATGTAGAAAAGCTTCACCGAGGAACAAGAATGGTCATTGTCTTCTCAAGCAGATCTGTAACAGTCATGGTGCAAAAGACTGATTCCATCCTGCCCCACGTGCCAGGCAGTTTGACAAGGCAAGCTGACACGACTATATTCACAGTTTTCAAAAGTGTGTCACTCCAGATTAAAAACCATACAAATAACCCAGGAAATAAACATCTATATAACCCTACTTATTTTTGCACATCTGAATTTTAGGATTCTACCCACAGCACAGAGTGAGCAAAGCAATAAAATGTTACTTTTACTTGCCCCACAGTTCATGTACTACAAAACATCTAAATGAACTAGTTTCAAGATGTTTCGACACGCTCAAAATTGAAATAAAGCAAAAAAGCTCTACTTAAAATATTTTAAACCTGCAGATAGTTCAGAAGTTTCACAGCTCAGCTAGAGGGCACAATTAATTAAAATATCCAGCCTTTTGAAGCATGAATAAATTTGATTTATAAGTAGGAATACACCAGTAAGGGCTGAAGCAGCCGTTTAATCCCGAGCAGTGCTTTGTTTCGCTGTGGAAACGCATCACTGCCCCAGGGGGCTTCTCACACTGAGCCCCCAGAGATGGTGCTGGACACCAGGACGGGAGCACAGCACCCAGCAGAGCTGGTGACAGCCAGCACTCACCCACCCCGGGGCTCCTCAAGGACAGATTCGAGCATTGTTCCATTTAATGGCACACAAACGCTTCTACAGACCCCCACGGCACAGTCCTTCAGAATTCCTGCAATTCAAACCCAACAGTCTCACACCAAGCATTTCTCTACAACATTCATGTGCTACACTCAAAATTTAATTTCTTTAAATCCCTTGGTCTGCTGCTGCTGCCGTTTCTGAAATGTCCATTTTTGAAAGCCAAAATATATTCTGTTTATACAATTCACAGTTGATAAAAATGTTCATTTAATGAAAGCAGGTTTATACCATTTAGATCAACCCAATGGGAAAAGTCTCATTTAAGAAATGTTTTGACATTGGATTTTCCTCTGCAAACATAATATATTTGAAGATACTCTGACAGTACTTTCTTGAAAACATTACTACCCAAGAGGCATAAAACTGCCATTTTCAGAATCTGTTCAATGCTGCTGAACTACCAGCACCTACACTTAAAGCACTTAAGAACTGCAAGAGGTGATTCATGTCCTCCTCATCCCTGAGAACACAAGTCAGACTTCCCATACCTCTTTTTAATTAACAGATTTTGTGTATCCCAACACAAGCTTCTTCGTCTGGCAATGGAAAGTTTTTTGTACACAGACAGCAATTTTATTTCCAGTTAAGATAACAGAAGAGCCTCTGCCATATGTACCCAACACATGAGGAAGTTTGAATTCCAGAGGTTTAGCATTATCTCTGAGCTTCTGAATAGCAAGTTTACCATTATCTTCAACATCACTGGGGATAATTACAGCCTTATGATAATGCAACAAAACTGTTACTTTAAGCACTACTTCAAGAAAATTGTGACCAAACTGCTGTAACACTGCAGCACTCAATGCAGGCGGCTGCTGAACATTTCAAATGGCTCTTAATTTAATTTAATCACTCTCCTATCCCTTCCTCCTTGAAGCCAGGCTAAGCAATGTTCCCAAAAATGGCTCATGTCACATCCTTTAGGTACTTCAGTAGGATTCTTAGCTCTCAAATTTTGCTTAACAAAGTAAGCTTCTGCAAATATCCAATTTAAGCTTGTGCTATCCACTACAAGTAATTTAAATACCTGCAGATGTCCAATGGTATTCTTCAAACACATCTTTCTAACACTGTCAAATTCAAAAAGGAACTTTCCATAATACTGCATCGAATTAATGAATACAGATTTCCTAAACAAAAGTTTTCAGAAAGAAATTTACAGCATAAGTTTATAAGAAAACTGTCAGTCCTGTGTTCAAAGTGAAGAATTAGTCCACATTTTGCAAATATGTTGTGCATCATTCTCTATATTCTTTGCTGGAGGAAAAAAAGCCTTTTCTTCAGCCAGAGGAAGTTGTTCAGTTTTTAAAATACCCTACATTGTTATGCAAACTTATCACAGACATGCAATCCTAATTCTACTAATTAGTATTTTCACTCTATTAAGACACAAATAAAAAACGCTAAGAAAACCAAAACTCTCTTCAGAATGGTATGAAAATCATTGTTTCAGAACTCCCACGCTGAATGCTGCGAAATGTGGAATCTAGAGGATTGAGGGAAAGGACAGACACTATGAAAACAAAACAAAAATAAAATCCCAGAAAAATTATCATGTATACATGAAATTGAAAGAAGCAAAGTACTTTCTGGTTTGGATACTTGGATATAGCTGCAAATCTGAAATAAAACACTGGTCCACGCACACACATTTCCTAGGATCCAAAAGCTTTGAAATGTTATGCTACTGTTAGGGAAAACACACCAACACAGAGCATTTGTCCCCAAGAAAACATTTCCACATCTTCAAACAGAAATGTGGATGAATTCTTTACCTGCAAAACGCAGAGGTGCATCTTTGTCCAGGGCTATTAAAGGGGGGTCCAAGAGCACCGTGTTGTCATTTTCTGTAACTATGCCATGATAGGTTGTTTCAATCCATGGCTTATGCTTGTTAACTAGAAGGAAAACAAAGTACAAAGTCAAAACATTTGAAACTGACAGTATCTTTAAAAAAGCTTTATAATACTAATTTCAATATTTTCCGCTTTCATAATTCTGAATCAAGGTTTTGATAAACTAAAATATTTGAGACAAAATCCTGGCTAAGTGTGTTCAGCAGAGCTGAGTGTCCCTGTAGGCCTTCCAAAAGTAACTCAGAGAATTTAAATTAGTTTCTAACTATGCTGGGATTTAAGATGCCCCTGAAGTGCAATTCAAAAACCTGCTAATAGTGATGGGGAGCTGCTGCCATCCGTGCCAAGTGTGACACCAGTAAAACCTCAGTCAGCACCAGATGAGCAGTCTGGCCAACATGAAACACCAGGGTTTGTTTACACTCTGCTTCCCCCCAACATAGAAAACTTGGGATACAGCTGGTGGACTATTCTTCAGAACATGAAGGCTTGTTCTCCTGTCAGCTTTTTGTCTTTTTTAGGGGGTTTCACCATCACTAAGAAAACAGGTAGAAAAGAGATCAAACTTCAGTTCCTTAGTAGTTGTTTTAAGAGACTGGGAAACTCCACTACAAAATCTCCCACAAGAGTATCCTTCACCTCTGCACAGAAGAGCCTCAAACTGATCACCAGAGCCTGTCTCAGGAGGACTGGTCTTCCTCTGCTGCAGAGAAATGCAGTCTCTTTTCTTGTCAGCCTCAAAGAAGAGTTTTTTTCTAGTACATCACTAAAGATACAAGATCAAATCACATTATCTACTAGGTTATCACCTACTCTGTGACAATCCTTGATTATTAAATATTTAGCTTTACGTTATGCTCCCCAGCTCAGGTGGTGGAGCGTGACTGCCTGAGCGGTTCCTGGATTGTTAAGTTTCCCTTAACAGTACCATTTTCCCAAACACAATTCTGGAAGATGGCATGTATCCAGCTGCTTAGAACCTATGGAAACACATCCTACAGGGCCCAAAAACTGCTCCTTACCAGACAAAACCAAGTAATCTTCGGCAAATGATGCATAGTGAAATATAAGAAATGCCTTGCTAGAGGTTACAGTCAACACACCAGAGAGCATTCCATAGGCCACCCAGGTTTTGCTCTTCATGAGAGCAAGAACTTAAAACTTATGAAATGCATGCCTGTGCAGTCACAGCAAAATATACACTACAGCTAGAACACTATCACACAGCTGAGTCCTGCTATTTCACCTCTAAAGAATTATATAAGCAGATTGTCAAAACAGGCAGAGATGGAAGGCTAACCCAGACGTTTGAATCCTGCCTCTTCAACAGACTAAAATGGATTCATGTCATGTGCCATATGCTTACCCAGGGGAATTAAAAAACAGTGATAAAAGGACACTTCAATGAACAATTAAACCTAGAGAACTCATACAGGAAACCATAATACTCCCAATATGCTTTCATCTGCAATCTTTTACTAGTTAGCAGCAACAGGATATAGCATCTTCATCCATAACAATGCAGGAGGAAAGAACTCACAACGAACTGTTTTAATGCAAACTGTGTTTAATTACTCCATGCGGTTTTACTTAATATGGCAACACTCTCTTTACTGCCTCAGCAGGCTCACACAGGCACACTCTCAATATGCAGCACACCAAAGAGCCAGTTAAATGCCAAGCACATTGTTCTGTTTACCCAGAGAAGTTCAGGGCTGCAGCACCCTCCCAGGAACACGGCGTTTCAGAACAAACCTGGTCATGCTCAGAGGCACTAAAACAGATTCCTCCCTCCGAGGGAAGGTGCCAGTAACTGCTCAAGCGTGAGGCTCCCGTGAAATGCTCACCCACAATCCAAACCCGGTCTCAAGAAAACCATCACCAATACAGCTTTGGCTTCAGGAACACAAAGAGGTCACAGTTGTGTATTTTTCTGTCAGTACATCTGGGACAGTTACACTCCAAGTGAAAATCCGAGTCCTTTCATCCGTTCATCTTAGTCCTTGCAAGGATGTGGTACAAAATACCAGAACAGATCTCTGCCAGAAAAAAACCCTCCATCTCCATTATAATGCTTCTGAATGTGGATTACAAAAATACTTAGGGTTTTTTTAAAGTTCTGAGAAACCTTCTCCTAATTTAGCAACCTCCTAAATCCCACTACTGCTGGGTAGGGAGTTCTATAAAACCTTGAAGTACTGTAACCACATATGAACAGAATTAAGAGTATGCTGAGCATCTGCAGAGTCTAGTGAACCTTCAAACAACAGGCCCAGTTGAAAGCAAAGTCATGTCCTTTTATTGTGCTGCAGACAATAAAATCATAAAGCTTAAACCCCTCTGTGTTTTGGAAGGCTAAAACATCACCAGATTTTAAAACATAAAGCTTAAATCCCTTTGTGTGTATGAAGGCTAAACATCGCTGGGTTTTAAAACACCAAACTTACTGCTGAATATCCAGGAAAGGCCCGTTATCCATAGTTGTGATCTACTGACTCCAGCATAACCACACACTGGAAGGAATTCTCAAGCTAGCATTTGAAATATGAGGTACAGTTTACGAGCAATACATCACTGCTTCCCTTCAATCAAACTGAACCAAGTATTATCCTGATCTCAGCTGCTTCAACAGCATTACATCTTGGACTGAGAAGAGGGACAAAAATGTGAAGGGGTAGTTTAACTGTCACAAAACTTCTGAAATCTACAGAAGTTGTTCAAAGCCAGACTGGTAATTTCAAACCAGAACAGCAGCCTACTCCAAGCTTGACACTAACGAAGTGCCCTGAGCTTTTAATCTCTTGCCATTTAACTGGGATAAACTACACTGGTTTCCTTGAAATACAATATTCACACTATTTGTAAGCGCCTCAGCAGGAATCTGCTGTAAATCCCAACGAGCATTTAATCTAGTCAAGTGGGGGGAGCTGTGCTGGCACAGGCAGCTCACTGACTCCTGCCTGGCTTTTAGTGGGCACAAAGAAATTCCAAGGCCAGCTGAGCAGGGGCATTTCCTGGGTGGCTGAATGGAGAAGCTGCTGCAGAGCCTTCCCTGCTGCCCAGCTGACAGAACATGTCCCACGAGGTGAGCACCAGGCACCTCCCAGCTCTGTTCCTCCGCAGGTGATTGCTGCTACAGGGGAGGAACCGCACGTGCGCCTCCAGCACCGGCTCTGACAACACCATCTGCTCCAGGTAAATGTGCTCAGCGTCTCCCGAACCAGAACAGACCAGCCTGACTGTTCTGCAGCAAAGGCAATGCTCCTCAGAGCAAGGATGCTTCCTTCCCAAGAGTGATGGCTGATGCTGCAGAGCACCATCCAGCAGATAACCAGCGGCAACCTTTTCCTGCTGCCTAAAAGAATTAATGAATGCAAATGAACGGGTAGGCAGGGCAACTGGGTTTAGGGCTAGTATGGAAACCTTAATCAAAAGCTATTAAGACAATCAGAATTAATTCAGTTCCGTAATTTGCAAGCAAAATTAAAATTAAATGTCCTTATCAAAGTCCTTTCTGAGGACTTCTGTTTTCTTCTTACAACTGGTCAGAAGTTCATTTGACTTAAATGGGATCTGGCACCTACATGACCGAAAATTTAAACACACCTCAACCAGAAAGGACTGTAGCTAGAACACTTTTTCTTTTAGATAATTACTTCTAATATACAGTGCTGCCTAGCTATGTTGCATATTGTTAGAACTGAATCAAGATGATTCATGTCAAAATAAATTCTTGGGAATTAATTGGTTAAACACATTAAACTCAATAACAAGTACTAGAGTTTGAAAGTTATTTGTTCAATCTAATGACAGTAAACACAAAATCCTCATTCTGAAAATGTACCTTTGAGACCTCATGAAAAATTCAGAGAAAAATTCACAAAAAGAGAATTGTATTCTCTGTCAATACAGATGAACTGCACTCCATCTGCAGATGAACTAGTAAAGAGTCCTTTACTTCTGTCCTGAAGGTCTGACAAAAACTGATTACTGTACATCTTTTGCTTAATTGTCTTCCTCTTGATGCAAGAGATCACAAGGATGCCTTTCAGTGAGACAGTAAAAACTCCAACGTGTCTTACCCTGAATAGTCATAACTTAGTACTGTTCTGATGAAATTTCAAGCCATATCATTAAAAGAACAAGTCTGTGTAGTACCTAACCACAGAAAAATACAGTCCAGCCAAGGAGTGAAGAGCTACAAAATACAATATGCCTTCTCCACCCTGAAAGTAAAGTTGAATAAGAAAGGGCGTAGCATGGCCTGATTACAATGTGTGTTCTGTCCTGCCCAGCCTGCCACTCACAGCTCCTGCCTCCAGGAGAAAAGACCCAGGATTAACTTTGGATAGAAACAATTTGAAATAAACCAGTGATAATGAAAAGATATATGGTACCTGTTTATTTAACTGGGTCTTCTCATACCTAGACCTTAATCGAAAGCCATCATCCTACAACCAGGTACAAACAATGGGATAAAACTGAACACAAATTCTGCTCAAATGCTGACTTTCTTGATAGTGTGGAACTTATCCACAGCATGAGGTTCCAAGACAAACTACCATTTCCATTGCTGGGAACTGAAGGCAGCGAATCCAGGAGACTCACCTGGAATACCCAGGAGATGCCCCAGGACAGGGATTAAGCAAAGGGCACGGACATCCACCACTGACCTCTGTGGCTCCCGGCTGAAGGAAAATCTGGTGGTTGAAATTCATCCCACAATTTCAGCTCTCTATCTTGGATTCTTTGCCACAGTTAAGGAGCACTTGTAACTCCTGCTCTGGAAGCTCAACTGCCACACGCTGGAGCACAAGATAATCTTTATAAACTACCAGCTGCCTACACCATGAGCCTGTACAAATAATTCTTCAAACACCACATTCAAACTAATAGCTGTAGGGATTCAACAGGGTTTTATTAAATTATATTTTGCCCAGAGAAAAATCTCTCGTTTATCACCATTTACAGAAAGTTTCCTCTTTTCCACTGAACCAGTTGCCTAAATCTGATTTTATTTGTAAAAAGACACATGGAAGTTTTGCTATAAGCCTGATGAAAGTAAGAGACGTGCAAATGACTGATTGGAAACTATTTGCAATTTTTACTATCCACAACTGCAACAGAAGAAACATTCAGAGCACCAAAGACCTTAGACAGAGGATATACTGACCAAATTTGAATTTGGATAAAAGCCTGGCAGGGAAAACAAAGATTCCACCACAAAACAGTTTAAATAGGATTAAGACAACAAAGCCTTAATTTTTCAAGTGAAATTTAAAATGTTTTACACTAAACAGAAGACTGAAATAGAAAACATAAGCCTTTAACTACAACCATTAAATTAATGTTATCTTAAATGCTGCTAATTATAGTGCAAGAGTGGAAACCCCTTCCCTTTTAACTGTTGTCATATTTATAAACTTCACTCTTTAAAAGGAAACAGTATTTAGAAATACAGCAAACATCATCCTGCTATAGCTGGCACTTCTGGCTCTACTTGTTGACTCCATTTAAAAACAGGGAAACCTCCTGGGAGCAGTAGCTGCAACTTGTTTTCAATCAGATACAAAGCAAGTGAGATGAGACCTAATACTATAAACAAAGGACAGACAGACAGTTCCTCAAAGGCACTGAGGTTTGCAAAAATCCCTTCTAAAGGCTCCTAAGGAGGTTTAGTCCCTACAGAAGCCAATGCGAGTCAATCAGTGCAAAACAAATAAATTAGAGTGCAAAACAAGATTTACTTAAGACCAAGGCTTCCGGCTCACTGAACTCTCCCATGTTTCGAGGTATCGCTTCTGTCTTTGACAATAACAGTAACACTACAAGATGTGTGGCCCTTAACACCATAAACCACATTTCAGAGAATCTTCTCCCAATGGAATTAAAGAGAATAAGGCTCAGAAAAATGGTAAAAGTGCTTTTGTTCAGAAAACTTTAACAACTACAGAAGTTTTTTCCTCTCTGCAGAACAGTTTCAGAGCCCCAAGCCACTCAGCTATCACATACTTGGGCTTCATGGCAGGAAATGCTGTTTTACCCAGAATACTGGAATTCTAAGTTGTGGGATCTTCACATCATGGAGAGCTGTGGCCTGACCTGGGTTTAACTTCAACCCTTCTAACTTCCCTGAGAAACTGAAGCCCATGAGCCCAGCTTCTTTCCTTCTTCTTAAAAAAATCTTTGCAGTTATCTGCAACTGGTGGTTTTTTGTCCGCAGAAACATTAAGACCTCAAACCAAAGATACATTTATTAAGTCTAGAGAAATTTCTGTTGATAAATTTTCCTGCTAACTCTGCACAGATGGAACAACCTGCAGCCTAGTAACATGGGAGAAGACAACCAGCACCAGAGTATTCCAAACACAATGTAAACCATGCTTGCCCAGACCATCTCTCCTCCATTTCAGTTTCTACAGTAGTGAAATATTTTAAATAACACATATAGAAAGAGATTAAAATTGTTTGCATTAACAGATGGCTGTATATAATGCTTTCCCAAGCACTATACATCGCAGAGAGGCCTAGTACTGGTTAATTCTATCCCTTCTCAGTGGTTTCTTACTTTCATAAATATTTGGAGAATAAAAAAAACCAGGCCAAATAAATAGCCAAACTGTCTTTACATAATGCTTTAGGGTAGTGTTACATTTCCTTGCCTCTAGAAAGGATAAAGAAACCTACCTAATCCCCAGCCCTATATTACAGAGGCTGTTCCTGTGTCAAAGAAACATCTGCAGCAAGACTGTGGTAGTAACAAAGTGGTTTGTGGTCTGGATTTAAGACCTTCTCAGCACCACATAACTTCCTGAAATAATCACAGATCAGCAAAGCTTCCTCAAGAAAGTATTACTTTCATCAATACCCTTCCTAAATGATAGTAAGTTGGAAGGGGCCCAAGACAACAGAGGTCTATTGCTCTCCCTGGTCAGGACCCATGGAAGCAGCAGCTGTGAGCTGCACTGCCTCCTCCTCCTCTGGAAACTCCTCCATTCCACTCCCCATCCAGCTCTGTTCAGAGACATCCAACTGCTTCACCCACAAGCACAGTCTGAACGCACTGCTAGGTACTGCTTTTCCACTGCAACAAGCTTAGAAATATTTGGGTCAACTTGATCAATTACAAAACAAATTCGATTAGATTAAGAGTTTTGCACCAGCTGGACATGAAAATGCCTGTTTAGAATCCAAAATCACTCTCTGCAACCCTTAAAATAAGTACAGGGAAGATGGTAGGTCAGCTAGCTCACACCTGCCTTTTGTGCAAGATCGCATCCCCATAACGCTATTCCCCTTTCTTTCCATCACCAAAAAAGAAACCACTTTTCACTCCCCTGTTCCAACGACAGGAATGGCAGAACTGGCAAGTGGAGCTCACCACTCTGGTGTAGCCCTTCCAGTCCATTTCTTCACATTAATGAACCAAGCACACTTCCATTTTCACCAGTTACAACAAATCTCAGCAACCTCGGTCACAAGGACTTTTAAAGTCTCAGACAGAAAAGATGAAGCTGGTACTTGAAAAAAACTGGAACTGGCAATACAGCACAAAATGGAAAGCTTACCATAAATGCTTCCAAACAAATGCCTTTCCTAACAACAGGGAAATGAAAATGATTAGCCCTTGCAGCTTTCCAGGTGTTCTCCAGAGCTTACTTGTCACTAAATGCATCTCCACATAATGTTATTAACAGGCCTACCCACAGCAGCAAAAACGTCGCAAGGACTAAGGCAACTGCACACAGTAAACCAAACCAGCCCTCGTTCTGTAACTCAGTTATGTGCGATGAAGTTTAACAGATCAGGACCTGCAGCCCAGCAGCTCTGTAGATCTGACTGAAAACAGGTACTGCCTTAACAAGCTGCAGAAAAGCTGCCTACCAGCGCTGTCCTGGGTAACGCTGCCTGTATTTGCCATTTGTTTCCGAAGCATGTATCAGCTTTCTTGGAAAATGGTTTTTGATCTTAATCTTATTCCTAATTTCAAACGATGGAATTCAAAGCCACCATGCTTGTGCACTAGTGTGGTAAATATTACATTTAACGATTCCATGAACGCTAGTGAACAAACTGTACTTGAGGGATCTTACACAGGTAAATGATGGCCACTGTCAAAACAGCTGGCAGAGGACTTCCTAGACTTACTACGGCAGCAGCTTCTTGATCCACATAGGGAAACTGCAGCAAGCTGTGTCCATAACGAGCTGGTTTTTAGATCAAGAACTTCCCTTCAACGTATTTACAACCCATTTTACAGCCGCACTTCTAATGTACGCTCCTATTCAACGCTCTTAAATCTCATCATACGATCAGCTGAATCTTGCAGAAACAGCATTCCCGATGCCAGGGGTAACCTTCAGGTGAGGAAGCGTCTCCGAGCCTCTCACTGAAGCCTGCCGGGGAGCAGCCCCGCAATGCGTATGATGCTGCTGTTCCTCGGGATCAATCAATAGCCACCAGGCCCGCGCTCCCATCGCGAACCCGCACGGTCTGGCCCGGGCGCTGCTCCGGCTCATCCCCGCACGGGGGGTTCCCACGCCAGCCCGGCCAGGCCCGGCTGCCCAGGGG
>VWZW01003074.1:1467330-1490507 GCA_013397115.1 Edolisoma coerulescens | reverse complement strand
CGCCGGCGGCTCCTAAAATGGCGGCCGGGCCCGCGTCGGGCACCAGGCGGGGGAGGGAGCGAACCAACGGCGCGGGGCGGGGGGGGCCGGGAGAGCCCATTGCGGACCCCCGCGGGCTGCGGCGCACCCCGCCCCCGGCGCGCTGAGGGCACTGCGGCACCGCCGCTCCCTCACGGGCACCGCCGCTCCCTCACGGGCACGTCCCGCCCGCCGGGCCCGGCAGCGGCTCCGCCACGGCTGCTTCGGGCGCTCTGGGCTTCTTTTGGCTTCTTACCGCGGGCTGAACCGCGCTGCGGGGCTGCGGGCAGGGAGCAGCGGAGCCGAGCCGGGGCCTCCCCGACGCATCACACAGCTGAAGGAAGCTGGTGCCCCTCCGAAGCCTCACACAGCTGAGTTAAATTGGTGCCCCCAAAGCCTCACAGAGCTGATTTAATAAATGCTGATTAAGCCCCCAAGTCGTTAGAAAGAGTTAACCCCCGTATGAAGCTATTTAGGAAATAATTAACCCCCTTATAAAGCTATTTGAATGCTTTCACCCTAACATTCACACATCTTTTCAGAAAAAAAGGCAAAGCCGCTGGGTTTTGCCCAACCCAAAGCTGATGCCGAAGGCAGAGGGACGCACTGGGAATGGGAGGCACAAACGCAGTCAGCTGCTGGGCAGGAGCAAACTGCCAAGAGCTGGTGCCACAAGCACCAGGTACAAACAATCACAGCATCGTTTAGCTTGGAAAAAACCTGTAATATCGCGAAATCCAACCATTAACCCAGCACCCCCACCTTGCTGTTTTCCCAGCTCTACAAGTGCAGTCCTGCGGGAAGGTGTCCCTTCAAACACGAGCACTCCTTGGTCACCTCCAGGCCGTGCTCACGGGCGCAGGGCTGTGCCAGAGCGAGAAACTGAGGCACTCAGCTCAGCCTGCAGACTAACAAACCCTTCTAGTGTCGGCTTAGTGACTTCCATCAAGGCAAAAGATTACTTCTGTTTGGAAAAATTTCCAAGTCCTATCCAAATCAAGCATTTTCATTAAGTTGCACAGGACTTGTCCTGTAATAGAAAAGTTCTTTGCTCTACTATCAAAAATTTAAATTAGAAAATGTTTTGACAAAGGAAAAAATGATCAATACCATGATCTGAGTTTTGACAATTAAAATGCAACCAACTTATTTTATTATTAGATCTGACTACTCATGCTTTGTACCTACTAGCCATTTCACTCCCACAGTGAAATAAAAATAAAGTCCAAAATGTTCAGGATCCTAGAGATGTGGTATTTCCTTATCTTCTGTGCAAGTTAAATACCAAGATTGATCTGTGCTGGAAAAGCCTCCCCTTCCCTCCTGAGGCAAGCCCAGGCCTGACTACCTGGTCACCCCACACTCGAGATGGAGGAGAAACCAAAGGTGAGAAACCAACCTATTCACTGCCCTGGAGCAGCCAGTCAGGCCTCACAAGGTGACAGAATCTGGTCTGTACAAGCCAGTGCATTTGGGTATCCGAAGGAAAAATGTTCTTCCCCTCCCATCCTCAAAACCAACCGCTTGTACTCGCTGCACTCGCGTGTCTGCAGAGCAGGAGCCCGAGGAGCTGTACCCTGAGGCCCCGCACAGCGAGCACCCCCCAGTTACCATCCTGTGCTCTGGAGCTCTCCCGCAGCCAAGTTACTCCACATTTATTCCATTGACTGTAGGGCAGCTGCTCTATCAAGAGCTAAGACATCTTTCTTTTTTTAAATAAAGCTAAAGCCTCAGTCTAAACCTCCTTGATTTCTCAGCCTGGCTAACATATGCTGGATGGCAGATCATGTCAGAAGAAGCCTGGAGCCCATCTGTTGCCAGAGAGCTGTCTTTACATTCTGCCAACGCAGCTTCAGCTGACAGGGTGCTACATGATGTGTTTTTCTTTTGTATGGAGAGGAGGACTGTCCAGCACAGTGTGACTCTCAAACTAGGCTTACTAATGTAATGTCTGAGTAAGAACCACCCCATTAGTAAAGATTTGCTAGGCAAGATATCATCAGTTGAAAGGTGATTGCCCATTAATGAATACACGGTGTAACACATACCCAATATTCACCCAAATACTGGAATTTGATTAGGAATCTAACTATGGACAGAGCTTTAATGTCAACATAAAGGTATCTGAAGAGGGCTGAACATCTGGCCAGTTGGCATTCACCTACACATACTCTAATAAAACATTTTTTGCAAAATAAATTATCATTAGGTGTGGCAAAAACACATTTTAAAAGAGCTCTGCATTTCACTTGGGCTGTATCATGCATTGTAACACCATGGACCACAGTGAGAAGGGCACTTCTGTGTTACCATCAGGACTCATTTAAATTGTTCTGATTCTGCAGAATTAGGAAGAAGAGACCTTTTTAAGAAAAGAAATGCTATGTCCAGGTAAACCTTATTTATTACACAATGACACTACCAGCTCAGAAGAATTACCAGCTGAATCAGTCACGCTGAAACTGGGAAATTTCCAAGGAAGGAGAAGGCATTGATGGCATTTCACTTCCTAAGCAAAACTCCTCTGAGTCAGTTGTGACTAAGGCACTGATTCAGTAAAGCAAACAATTCTTTAGTCTGTATTTTAGGATCAATTTGATGTCTTTGTTTCCTTGGATGACTGAGAGGTTTGAACTGGCAGTTGAGAGGTTGATACAGACAGGATGGGCCCTGCACACGGAGTGAGGCAGCCAAATGAAATCCTGATCCCTGTCACCACGGATGTTCCACTGGCACTTACTCTGGAAGTGCAGCAAATACAACATCCTCTCATTTTGTTTCACAAAACTCAAATTGATTTCAGTCACCCAGTGTGGGACCTGCTCTGCACCAGTCCTGTTTGCTGTTAGGCAAGAGCTGTCCTGTACCTGTCTGCCAGAGGAAACTGCATTTCCCACGCTGACAGAGATCCTCGCTATATCCCAAATGCTACTTGCCATTATTTCAGAGAAACTCGGGGAACTAACTTCAGCACCTTCGTTTTACCACTTATCTCCCTCCTGCTCTCTGACCTGCTTCTCAGGTTCCAAAAAACCATTGATTTTTATTTTATTGGTAAGCAACAAAACTGGAACAAATGGCTCCTGGCAGAACGTGTTTTCTGTTTCAGCTGAAAACCTATCGGCCTGATGTCCTTGAAATGCACAGTGTGACTAATGCCCGGCTTGCAAGGACCCAGGAGGACACATTTATTGTGCTTGTCAGAGTGGAGCTGAGCAGCCAGAACAGAAAGGATAGGGTGATAGGGAAAACGAATGCATTTGCCTGCTCCTGAAAGGCAGGCAGTACACACCGTGAATACAGGGAGCAGCAGGAAGTGCTCGGGTACATCAACAGCAGATCTGGATCTGCCTGTTAGAACTCAGGATCATAAAGGATTTTGAATACATGCAGAATATGCACTGGCACTTCTGGATATTAGACTTGGACTCTTGTTTAAAGGGGGACGCACAGGGAAAGGGCCCAAACTTCAAATAGTCTAGAACTGCATTGAGAAAATGGCTGTCTTTAAATAAAGAGGCTGGAACCAAGTGTGGGCTTGTTTTTCATCTCAGTGCAATTAATGTCTGCATAGTAGTGTGCTTGCCGATGATGATTTCTTTTAATGGGAAGTTAAAACCCAGCTCTATCTCCTCCACCAGTTTATCACAGCTGCCCTGAAACCACTTCTGAGAAGGGACCAATTGCCATAGAGACCATGCAGTAATTAAGCTCATGAGAGAGCTGCATGCACACCCAAGCAAAATATTAGATGAGGGCAACGAGAGAGCAGCTCCTGAGAAGCCGTAACACAGCACCACTCTAGCTGCTCCCATCCCCGCTGGGAAAGGCAATAGCACAATCCCAAAGTACTGGGGGAATTTGAATTCTGGTGTTTTCTGGTTCTGACATGGCTTTATCAGTCTAAGGCAAGCAGGAAGAACAAACAATAATGAGACTAAGAAAAAGATAATTTGGGGTGAATATAAAGGATTAATTCTGCACAACGAGGTCTATGAAGCCCCAGAATATTCCTGTAAGGCAACAGGCAGGAGAGGCATCTTTTGGGTCATTCGAAAGAAAACTCCACAACACAATGCCAGAGCAATGCCCCTGCCAGCTGGAAGACAAAACACACACAGGTGACCTGTTAGATCATTTCTAGCCTTGCTGTCCCCAGTGTACACACTCTGAACACAGAAAGGCATAAAACTCATGTGTTTTTAGATTCAGTAGATTAAGACTTTATTATTATTTTTTAATGCTTTGGAACCTGACTGTATATTTTAGAGGAGAAAAAATTAGAGGACTGGTTTTCCCCACACTTGAAAATTTCCAGAACTGCTTTGATCATGTATGAGAATTGATTTAGGGGATGCAAATGAAGGCCTTGGCAATCTGAAGAAGAAAATCTTCTCCCCTGACATTTCTGAATGTTCAGAGAATTCTCAACAAGCCATTGAAGTAGGGGTTCATCAGAGAGACAAAAAGAAAATTCAATAAGCAAAGAAGTACATGAAACCAACCAGCTCCCTCACAAGAAAACCAGCAGCATTAGCAATCTTTCCACCTTGTTCAAGCCTTCTTCCTGCTCAGACTTACCTTCTATAGCAAAATATGCCTCCAGAAACATGAAAGCAACGAAGGGGAGATGCAAGTCTTTCCTTACAAAGGGAGACTGAATATTCTGCATCATCATTATAATATTTTACAACTCATTAGCACTTTCCATCCCAGGATCTCCGAGCATTTCCAAGCGTTAATTAATGCACTCTCACAATACTTCTGTGAAGCAAAAGGCAGGTGTCTGGATACTGTGGTGACAGGTGCATTACAACTGAATTAAGACAGAATTTCTAGGCTTTCCATTTACATATTTAGGAAAGAAGGGAACAAAGAGGGGAGGAAAAATTACCAAGTGCTGCAATGCCTTGAAATACCTTGAAATACCTTGAACAGACTGGCTTTCAAGTCCTTACCTAAAAAGCAATACTTGTTAAGGACCTCAATAATATTTAGGCTTTATTAACATAAGCCTTTGCTGAGTGAAGAACTATGGGGTTTTTTTTCGAGTTCTATCACAGATATCCCTCTGGGACAGTGCCTTGCCCCTACCCTATTTCCTTGTCTGACAACACAGTCCAGTAACACACCAGGTATAAAAGGATGGGTGGATAAACCAACTCGTATACTTGCACCAGGTATCGGTGACAGTGTTTAAATTTCTCAGCTTACAGATGTTTTGTATTCTTTAGGCTCATGGTATTCTGCAAACATCTGGTCACACAATGAGGTTTTCCCCTCTGCCTTCCCCCTGCAAGGGAGAAGAGCCATGTGCATGAGTATTCCCCTCCCCAAGAGCCATATGGGAATGTAAAGGCATTCTCTGAATTCATTACCCGGCCCCTCAATATGATTCCGTCTTTGTACGGGCAAGAAAATGGATGTTAATTTATTCCTTATTGCTAATTTGAAAAGGAGCACAAACACAACAGTTCCATTGCAGGGACTTCTACCAAGGGTGTAGTTTAAGTCCAATTATGTGCTATTAGTACATTTGCTCTTTATTCCTGTGGCATATTAATTACATGTCTGGTATTCTGATAATTAACACAATTACACTCTTTATTTTCCCCTTTCGTAGCCAATATTCTTGCATTTTATTCCGATAAGTAATTTTCTGTAGGTAAAAGGAGCCAAATCATCACATATTAATAAAATCAAGCAACGAGTTTTCAAATGAGCTTATACAGAGACATTCCAGCAGTGTTCCTCAGCAAAAAGAAAAGCGGATGCTCTCCTATTGGGCTGTAGCCTATCTCAGAGATTCCAACATGAACCAAATTACCATCCTCTAGTTGTGGATCCAGCATGACAATCAGCCTGGAGCAGCAGGGCCATAAGGACTGTACTGGCACTGCCACACACAGCTCTTCCAGCAATGCCATCACGTGTTCAAAGGCTCCCTGGTACCAGAACCTCTGATCTCCCACTGGCATCTGTGAAACTCAGTGACATTTAGCAAAAACAAAAGTGACAAAGGGTCAACCAAGATGATTTACAACTGCACAGGTCATCCACAAATCAACACTTGGCAGATATTGCAAAGGAATATTAAGGAACAGAACGGAACAAGCACTCTTGCTGCTGTAAAACATCAAGGTGGGTAGATTTCGCTAAATTAAGTACATAGACACCTCAAAGATTTGGGTTTTTACCTTCAGGACAAATTATTCCTCTAAAAACAAGTGACTGTTTCTCTGTAGTTTTCTCTAAAAGCCCATCTTGAACCACCGGTCAGTCTCATATGCTATGGCTAAAAAAGCCCCACAATGGAAAGAAAGATTCCAGCAGTTTCTTTCTCTAAGTGTATTTTTGGGAAAGAAGGAAAAGAAGGAGCAAAATGTTACATCATTCTGCAACAGTACAGGAACTTGGTGGAAGGTTCCTCAGCACTCTGTCCTTAAAAACGTGCCATTGTTTGTCTTGCAGTTGGTTTCTCACCAACTGTTGTTCTTCCTCTACTTGTACAGATCCCTCTGCACTCCTGGCCATCTCAAAGGCATCACAGCTGGCAGGGAGGCTGCAGCTTCAAGAGACATCTTCCACATAGTCCCAGAGAATTCCACACATTGATACGTTCAAAGCTTCCCAAACCTCAGCAAAGCACGGCCAATACCTGCGCTGCCTGTACTGTCGGGCTGATGAAGGAAATGATGAAGAACATTCCTGTAGATCAGTCCCAAAAACTGTCTGGGACAAAATTTAGAATTGATGCAGATATCCCGATTTCTGAGGCCATGTTTTACCTACGTAACCTGCCTCTGGTGTTTTAAAAAGTCCCTTTTGAAATTACTCGGTCAGGAGGAAAACCCCATTTTACTTTTCTTTTTTCCTCTCTTTTTTTCCCCCCTTCTTGGTCTAAAATTCCAGTGCTCCCAGTTTCTTCCTGGCGGTGCCCTGGCTATGTGAGTTACAGTCTCCTCAGACACGAGTGCAGCTAAATCCTTTGTCATCTCCCGTATTTATTTCTGTTCTGACAGATACAGTTGTGACCCTTCCTGCAGTAAGCCACTGCCCTCCTGGCCTCCACTCTAATTGCAGCTTTGCTAATCATGTTTTGATCACCAGCCATCTAATCGCTGCAGCGCACGCCAGAGGCGGCCCTGGCGCAGGGAGAAGGGCGCACACGCAAGCAGCGCCCGTGCTGCCGCCCGGCCGGGGAGGCTCGGGGGCTTACGGGCACCGGGCAGCCCCGATTAGCGCTGCCGAGGGGCCCATTGCCTCCCCGTGGGGGGCTCCGAGGCACCCAGCCTCCCTACAGGGACACATCGGTCTGCCCTTGGCAAAGCCGGGTGCTGCCCTGAAGAGGAAGATGGTTAAATGCTGGCACTGAGCCGTGCCGGGGTGGGCAGGTTGTGTTAAAGCAGTGGGACACCGTTCTGGGAAGGTACAGGCGGCTGTTGCTATCACTGACGCAGCCACTGACCCACCAGCAGCAGGAAAACAGCAGAATTCTATTCAGTGGCTTTTGACTGGGTGTTATGAACACATTAACCCTAAAAGGGAGCCAGCAAGGAGCTGTTTTGTCTTAACAAAGCAGGAAACAAACATCCACTGAGCTAAGGCAGAACAGACCTCGGTACTCAGCAGGTCCCTCCCCAGCCAACCCAATATATGCAAATGAATCGGAGTGATTTAGAATAATTACCCCATCCCAACGTGTGCTGCTTTAATGTGTCCATGAGATTGTTAACTCCATGGTTTCCTCTGCTCAGTGAGGGAAGATAAAACATTTCCAGCGAGTTCTTTTGGAAAGGTTATATGCCCACCATGGGATCTACTTCTGCTGGACCCCACAGGATCTCAAGGACCATCCCACTACTCAGACAAACATTCACCAGCCATGAATTTCCACTTCACCTGGATCTTTTAACGTTCCAGGCTTTCTCTTATTTTCAGTCTGGACAAAGAGCCTCCGAACTGAGACTTTCTACTTTTTCTCCTTCTGCTCTGTCCTCTGTTCTGTGTCTGTCAAAAGTGGATCAGCTGAATAAGTGGGATGACACGCTGTCTTCTGCAAAATGAAGCGGGGGGGCTTTAAATCCCATGTTGTGTTAAATGACTGAAGTACAGTGCTTTGTAGTGCATGCTAACAGCACACACTGCTCCCTGTTTACTGCTGCTTCAATGAGACATTGTCCATTGAGTGGAAGTAAAAAGCTTATGAGATGAGACAGGCATATCATCCTGTCTGAAGCCCAGCTTACACAGGCAGCTCCGTGCGGCGTGAGGAAGAGCCTCTGGGAATGACAGGCATCTGTGGAACATTAAAATACGACCCAGGATAGGTCAAGTATTTATTGACCTGATCTAAAACTGAGTCTGAGTGCCCAGGTTTCTCTGATTTGAATGAGGGGTATATGATGACAGCTGAAACTCCAGAGGCTCTGCAGTGACTGAGGAGTCCTCAAACTGAGCAAGACGCAGAGGGGCGAGTCTGTCTGCAACAGAGTAAACGGGATAAACCTTTCCCATTTGTTAAAGCCATGATTTATGTACAAGATTATCATGTGCCATTCTACAGTCCTAATCCTAGACCTTGAAGTAGCAGCAGAGATTAGAGCCTCTGACCATTTTAATGTCACTAGTAACCAGTGACACATCTCAGAAAGAAAAGATGCTAAAGCAATGAAAGGGAAAAACACCCTAAATGTCTGTAGAATATCTTTCTTTTTTTTCTCTCCAGTGAAAGGCACACAAAGCCACACATCACACAGTAGAGATGCACAAGAGAATTCAGCGCTGGAACATCTTCATACCCTTTTCCCTCAAGCATCTCTGCTCCCTTTGCTGCCCAGCTCTCATTCTGCCTAACAGCTCCTTAATCACAGTATCTGTCACACACATAAAATATTATTTAACCTCCAGCACAGAGGAAAATGCATTTATAACCTACTGGGTTTTCCCTTTTAATCTCTCTCCTTCTTCCCTTACTGTGTTCCCCCTCCCCCCCCCCTCTTTTTAGTAGCTCTGAGCAAGAATGGTTCTAACAACCTTCACAAAGACTTATTCAGGTCCAGACAGAAACCAACTCTCTGCACTCTTGTCAAGACAGGAGACTAAAAAAACAACACACACGACCTCTTCTTTCTACCCAGGTGACAGAACACACTCAAACAGATCACAAAAACAGTGTGGCCTCTGCTGCAGAGATGTCAGCAAGTGTCATTTTAGAATTACAGAACCCATTTAATTGTGACTGAGGCTCAGCTCAGCCACAAGCCAATCCTGCAGATAGAATGTTATGATCTCTCAGTGATATTTAATAGTTCTTGTGTTTCAAAAGTATTTTTGTGTCTTTGCTCTGCAGCAGTCTGACACAGCTGAATTTAATGTTCTTTCTGTCTGGGCAGAATTCGAGGTGTTGACTTTCAGCTTTAAGCATGACCAGGTCTAGGATCTGACTATGCCAAAGATCTCGTTCTCTGTGATCCATCTCACCAGTACTTAAGTCAAGGTGCTGTTCCTGACAAATTCTCTATTTAAACCCTCAAGGACCTTCTCTGCAGAAGGATATGAGCTGGCAATCTTTGCATACACAGTGGTACCAGGCTAGTCTGCTACTTACTAGAGCAGGGATATTCTGAGCTCTGCTGGTTTTGGTGTCTGCAAAACCCTTAGCAAGCCTTTCCTCATCGTTACTGGGATGTAGTTTATCTAAACACTTATCTAAACACGTCTATCTAACAGTTCAGTTATCCAAGTCTCCCCTCCTCCTTTTGACAATGGCACTGAACGTGAAAAGATTTAGTTTAATTCCTTGCACGGCTCCAACCCTCTGACATCTACACGTTGCTACATTTAGAGAGAAGAAAAAATCAGGTAAAAATGATCAACAACAGCCAGGGTAAGTCCACATGTCCCATATAGTTTCAGAAACCTGTGACCTCAAGGTCAAGGTCAGACTAGAACAAAGGCACCACTGCACACCCATATGGTGTGAGAGCAGCTAAGCATGTACAGAACCAGCACGAGGCACAGCTCCTTTTAGAGGGAGACTCTGAAGTCTGGTGCTGCTGGCAAGGCAAGGCAAAAGCTTAAGATTCTGTCTAGTTTAATTATCATCTTTCTGCAGGCTCAAAGAAGCTTATGAGAACACAACAGCGAGGCAGAATTCTCCTCCTGTGCTTCCACCTACAGAAACTCATCCCTTCCTGACCTGCCCCTACTTCCCTCCCCACACACCCCAGAGATTTAGCAGAATCAAGCCATTAAAAAATCCACCACTGAGCAGAGGCTACACTGTGAGCTCTTCTCCTGGCAGGAGGCAGGGCCGCGTCTCACCGTGGCAGCACCACATTCCAGGCCGGGCAGCACCACATTCCAGGCCTGGCAGCAGCACATTCCAGGCCTGGCAGCACCACATCCCAGGCCTGGCAGCAGCACATCCCAGGCCTGGCAGCAGCACATTCCAGGCCTGGCAGCACCACATTCCAGGCATGGCAGCACCACATTCCAGGCCTGGCAGCACCACATTCCAGGCCTGGCAGCAGCACATTCCAGGCATGGCAGCACCACATCCCAGGCCTGGCAGCAGCACATCCCAGGCCTGGCAGCAGCACATTCCAGGCCTGGCAGCACCACATTCCAGGCATGGCAGCACCACATTCCAGGCCTGGCAGCACCATATTTCAGGCATGGCAGCACCACATTCCAGGCCTGGCAGCACCACACCCCAGGCCTGGCAGCAGCACTCACCCCAGGCACTGGCTGCAGGCACGGAGCAGGGGACACACGGTGTCTGGCTGCTCCAGGCACTCGAGGTACAGGACAAAAGACCGAAGGCAAGTGCTCAGCTACCACTGTCCATTCCAATCACGTTCAAGGCAATTTACACTGTGCCCTCCGATTAGGAGGTCACAAGCAAAGCTGAACACGGATTACAGTGCACAGTCAGCAGCAACACGAGCTCCTGTGGCACTCCTTGGTCAAGTAACTCCCTGCATTCTATTTCCTGGGACAAATGCATCTACATGGTGACATCCAAAGCTGCTCTCTTCTGGAGCATCACCCTCCTCTGAAATCATGGAAACTTCCCATCCCTTCATGCAGGGAACAAGAACAGCAGGGAGCAAGGGTTTGGAGCCACGTCCCGGCTCAGGTGTGTCTCTGCATCCAGCCTTGATGGGAACTTATGTTTTCCATGCTCATCTCACAGAATTCCCCTCCTCTGGTGAAAGTATTTTCAGCATAATCATCCTTGCTCCTCCCATCGGTTGGAATATTCCATCAGGAGAGTCCCGAGTTACGCCCGGAGTACTGACATTACTTTCACCTCACTGCAGCTGGGGCTGTGTTTCATGTGACACCATGGGGACTGCAGGGCAAACCCTGTGTGCTTGTGAATTTAATGATGATTTCTGTCTTCCAAAATGTGAAATTAGCTGTACAACAGAGGTGTGCAGTGAAATGAAACACAGGGAACTTACCCTTCACCTGGGGTTAAACCCCAACAGTTAAGCCAGGCATACTATTAAATACCCATTCAAACATAAATCTAACTAAAGGGGCCCCTAATATTTTAAGAGTTTCAACTGAGAACACAGATATAACCTTAGGGTTCAGCTGAACCAACTTAAAAGTACCAAGGTTAAGCTGAAGTATTTTATAACCTTGGGAAAAAAATATGTTATTAACTACCTATGCTACTCACAGAGTGGGTAAAGGGCCTTCTTCTCTGGCAGGTGGGCAAAGAGCTCAGGTGCTGAGTATCACTGACAGGCACAACACATGGAAGAGGTACCTGAGTGTCTCCAGCTGCTCTCATCATGGACAGACGGGATCCTCTCCTGCCCCTCTGGGATTGCTCACTTGTAACTGCATCAGAAGAGAGCAGCAGGCACTATCAATGGTGAAAAACTAAAGTACAGAGGCATCAGTCCACATCGGGGTTGGAGTTGTTATTGAGAGTGTAAAACAAAGGCTGAAAGTTTATTTTCTGAATTTCACGTGCCTCTGGCCACAGAGCACCATTTAGCACCAAGGAGAGTCAACCTAGGAAATGTCAAGGCAGCAAAAAGCTCTGAGCACAGAGCTTCACATTTCATGCTGATACATGAGGCAGCTTGTGAGTAGGCCAGGTTAGAAAGCTTCAAAAAATTTTTTTTCTCTTTTCCAAAATAAACAATCCCCAAATTGAAGTGCTTCAGGCTACAAAGGAAAGCAGCCAGGTTGTTTACAACATACAGCAGGAATCCTGCTCAGGGCAAATCAGCTGCAGAGCACATGAAAGCAGAGCTCAGAAGGCAGTGGGTGATTTCTGTCTTAGGATGGGAACCTACCTCAGTCTGGCAGGGAACAGATCCAAGCTCCTACCTTGGTAAGTAACAACAGTGGTCCTCCCTGTTATACAGCACTTCTGTATTTGTAAAACTCTGGAAAACATCAGTAACAAGGAGGTTTAAGGGAAACTGCAGTGCAAAGTGTCTGTAAATGCAGCGAGTCTGAGGCAGACCTGGACAAACCTCCACAGCAACGCAGTGACCTATTTCCTGCTCCAGAATTCAGATACACAGGGTACAGACTTTGCAGGATGCAAATCACTGATCACCTGAGGCTGCAAGAAAAATCTGTCCACCAGTTCACTCATTGGTGCTGTGCCTGCTCCTGATTACTGAAATTGGACACTTTAACACCCTTTCAAGCTAGTTTTGTGTGAGGCCATTCACACTGCCTAACTTTATTGAAATTATTCATCCAGGCCTAACTGTCAGGATCTTTAAGGATGAAATAAAAACATTTCGCCTCAAAGAAATTGAAAAACAGGTGTTACTTCCTGTGGCTGCTGCCCTGCACACAGCACACCCCTCTGACTGCTGGTGAGTAACCAGTGGGTCCATCCCACGGGAGGGGCTGGTGCTCAGGCTGGATTTACCACATCTGTCAGGTGGCTTAAAAATCAACTGCCTCCAGCAAATATCCCACCAAGGCAGCAACCCTTCACTGATCCTGCCACTCTTAGACCCAAAACAACTGTTCTGCAGCTTTAATGGAGCTTCCCAAACGCCCTTTATTAACTCCAAGCTTTGGGACACTTTGTTTCTGATGGGTAACAGTGAGGAAAAGATGCTACTTACTAAGGACTTTCTTTTCTGCAGACTGAATAGAACTCAAAGATTCCTTAAACTTCCAGAAACTGTCCTTCCTGCACTCTTGGTTTCTGCTGGTCCCAGTGCCCCGCAGCCCCATTTGCTGTCAGCTCTGCCACCCACAGTTCTTGAGGAGGCAAGAGACCAAAAGGAAAGCTGAAGGACTGATCTTAAATGAATCCAAATCATACATTCCTCTCCCTGCCCAGGCACTCAGTGTATTTCAGAAAATAATTTCTAACATCTTTTATACATTTAATTCAAAGCTTTTGACTTCTAGCCTTATTTTTCCCTTTTGCAGCATAGAATACTGGTTACTTCAGGCTTGGCACTGATCTGTTCTTGTAAGGGATTCTCAATAGCCATAGGAATTTACCCCGCATATGATCCCAATGTCTTATTTAGACAATCTCTGCTATAGGTGATGGGTCTTTCTGCTTCATGGGCCATTTCATCTTCAGCCTTTAAGAGAACTATTCAGGGTGCTGGTGAATTAGAAAACAGACTTTGTGGAACTGAAACAGATTTAATGGTCAAGCATTAGACACACAGGCCACGGAGCAGCCAAGAGGACACAACTTCTAATAACCACTTACCTTAGGTAGAAATAGGAACAAAAAATCCCAAGAGCTTTTTTAATTTAATTAGTGATCCAAGCTTCTTTCAGGCAGTATCTCCTTCCAAAGTGTGCTCTGCCTCCAGCTCACATGTTCTGTCACTCCAGGGTTTATTTTAGGACCTGGGAGAATCAAACTCAAGGTCTAGGTGAATGGTGGAGCCTCATTTTCTTTTACAACAGGCCATGCTCAGACACAACGAGCTTCCAACAACTGCAGCAACTGCTGCCCACCTGGGAACAGAGGAGGGGTGGGATTCAGCTCTGAACCTTCTCCTCAAGCTCTGGAAAACACAGTGTGTTATGAGAAGTAGATGAGCAGCTTGGCAGGGAAAGTACAATAGCACATTTTGAATACCTAAAGGAACATTTCTCGCCAAAAGACCACCCAAAGAGTGTGTGCTTTTCTTGGGAGATGCCTCTAAAGCCTTTACACTCCCTTTCTGAATGCCTTGAGCACTATATGGTTGATAATTGGACTCTAAAGCCTTCTCTAGTTACAAACATATTTCAGATTACATCTGTGCTCAACTCTGGTCTCTAAAACATCAGATTTCCTGGTTTTATTAGTAATGGTTTACTTGAGAAGGCAAAAGCACAATGGCAAAGCTGGAGAAATTTGTACAGACAATAAACAAGTCCACCATGCTGATGTCCTGTGTGGGGGCTTCTCCACCTCCCAGTTAATCCACGCCCCACAACTGGAATAGGGTTTTGTTTTCATAGCAAGAAGATAAATGCTTAGAAATACAATTCAAAGGGAATATGGGAAAGCCCTCTTTGCCACTACTTTCTCCTCAATTTATATAGAATTCTTTGACTATAAATCTTCCAACCCTGGTTGAGAGTAAAGAAGTCACCAGTGGGGAGGGGCAGAGCACACAGGTAACAACCAAGCACAAATATTCCCAAGAGACTACAACTCCTCCCACATCTGAAGACCGTATCACGTTATTTATACAACACACTGGCTTTTTTCAGTATATCCTTCTCAACAGATTACCCAAGACCCCAAGTTTGGAGTGTATGTGGAAGTCTTTCTCAAAGGGGAGGCCAAGTGTTTTTCATTTGGCAGCTGAGCAGTGTAATAAATCAATATGAAACAAGAGTAGCTATTAAAAACTGTATTTCCCCCCCCTCCCCAACAGTTACCTTTTTAGTGAAAAGATTAAACCACATAAACACTTTTCTTCTTGAAAGGATTTAGCAGCTGAGGAGTGCCATGGATACCTGGGGATGATGAATGTTAGCACTGAAGGGCCACCAGAGCAGCCCCTTCCTTGAGCCAGAGTCACACGTACCCCCCTCTGCACCAAATTCACATTAAAGTGCTTCTTAGGCAACCAAGTCAAAATCTAGAGAATCTTTTGGGCTCATTCCTGGTTTATTTTAATAAAGAAATTTCTTATCTGGCCCCAACAAAAAGGGGTAAAAGATTTACTTTCACATAGAACTTTACAAAGCTGCAACTCAATCAAAAGGAGCATTTTCATAAATAGATGTACAGTTGCTCTCATTACACAGTATTTATTTGCTCAAGATAATTTCTTCCTTGTGCTCACAAGTCCATTCTTCCTTTTGCAGACAGTCCATGGTTTCTCTCCAGCTCTTCCCCCATTTTGAGACCACAACAGCATCCTGTCAGCAGAATTTCTTGCCATGAAAATGGTCATGTTGTCACAGTCAGATTCTAGAATTGTTACTGCAAATAATTAACAACCATAGGAAAAGAACCAGGAACAGGTGAATTGAGTTCAGCTTTAATAGATTCTGAAACATCTCAAAGTCAGTGCAACCCACAGCAAAATCCAGAAGTTTTGTAAAAACCACCTGCACACACGAGAGAAAATGAAGTGCTTGGTTTTAGGCAGCAGTGCTGGAGACCATGTGCAGATTCCTGAACAGTCAGTGCACCTTGGGAATTTCACTGCAGGTTTTTCAGTCTGTAAATACCTGTGTGTGTTTTAAGGCCCTGCAGCTACAAAGAGAGTAAACCTGAGAGTGTCACCTGTACACTCAGTGTTGGACAGCCTAGTGCAGCACTGCTGCCTCTTGGAGCAGTGCCTCAAGAACGTGCTATTATCCTAGGATCCAGAGAATCTCCCTGTCACCAAACAGCTGCAAGGAGGGAAACCATGTACAATCTTTCAAGCGACTACAAACTTCAGTTTATTAAAGCCCAGTGCAAGCTGGATTTAAGTTAATGCTCATTAATTATTCCTAATGTGAGAGCTAGTCTTGTGCAGCAGTTAAAGGGTTAAAGTGGAACTCTGTAGTATTTTAAACAAGTTCACGTATTCTCTATACAAATTTGGCAAATTCATGTCACAGCCATAGATCTCATTCTTGCAATTCCTGCAAAACCCCTCCAGCTCCTCTGTTGGAAGCAGAGAAGCCCCTGAGCAGCCGGGTGTGCCAGGGCTGGGCCACGGCCCCGGCGCCCACGAGGGCTGGGGAGCTCCAGCCTCACCAGGTGGACTCCTTGAACCAAATCTGCTTTGACACATGCTCCCAAAAAGAGCTCGAGGCCACAGAGCAGCTGAGTATGGAAAAACTGATTGCATCAGAAACACTGCAGCCAAAAGGAAATCAAAACCATGACTTCAAAGCCAATCAAAAAACCAAAACAACCCCCGAAAAGCAAGCGTTTATATGTGTGTAGATGTAATAAATATTGCAAAGCACATTTGTCTTCCCCCCCCCAAGTCAATAGGTATAAAGAAATAACCAATGCACCAAAACATCAGCTTCCTGCAATGAAAATGTTGGAGTCAGCAAAATACCTGCAAGCCAACTGAAGGGAAAGCTTTTGCATTGTCACCCAATCACAAGTTGCTTCCAGTTCTATGCAGCCAAATCAAACCCTCTTCAAATTCACAAGTTTGACCTAAATAAGCACCACAGCATGAAAAGCTTCTTTAGAAGTAGGATGTCAAGAGACTTTCTTTAAAATATAAAATAAAATGTGAGATAAAAGGTTTCCATTGGTCAAGTTTGAAAAATTGCCTTCCTTTAGCCGACCACAGCCTGTCCCTTTGAGCCAACCAAAACCACACCCTTAGGTTTGTCCTTAATGAACACAGCCCGGCTGAGTTGCAAAATCTGACAGGAATAGATGGCTGTGAGATGCATTCTGAGGGTTGGGCAAAGGGAAACAACATTACAAAGGAGAAGGAATACCAAGGAACAATTAGGGTGGGCAGAGGAACTTATTAATGCTCAGCCATCCTCCTCTATCTTCAGGAATCTCACTGTCCTCTCCAGTTCTGAGTTGTTCAGGTGTCCTGTAGTTACTGTCTTCTGTCTTCTGTCTCTGATCTGGAAAATGCCATCACAACATCCTCAGCACCTGCAACAACAGCGGATACAGGAAAACTGTGCCATGATTACTTCCTTTAAAGAACAGTGGAGAGATGCAGAACCCAAACTGTCGTTCCACACATCCATACAACCAACAGAAAAGCAAATGACAAACGGGGGAATGCCAAAAAGAACACCAACAACACCCCTGCCTGTTCCAGTCAGGTAACTGCTCAGCTCCACAGAATCCTCTTCTGGGGCTTGCCAAGTTCAAATTCAACTCAGAAGGAGCATCAGCATGTAAAATTCCTCCAGTCTTTTACCTGAACTATATCAAGAAGCAAATCTCAGTTTTGTGCCCCAGGCAACTTCCACCTATACATCTGCACACAAGGTAAAAGAGGACTAATAGAAATTCCTCATCTGCTCTCATTATATGAATTCCATTTCTCAGTTATCTAATCTGCTCTTCAGTTGCAATATAGCAGGAAAAGTGGTCAAAAATGGTTGTAAATTCCCCTTGCTAATGTCCTTAAAAGCTAAATCAATGCTCATGAAATGCAACTACATTTACTTTTACACACTTCACAATTTATTTGTTATATGTACTCAAAGGAGGAAACATTAAGGACCAAGCAGTAGTTTGTTTTTCATATGTAGGGCCCTTATCTTATATAAAACTACATCAAAAACTGCTCTGATGCACCCTCTTGCCAGCATTCAGAAGCCCTGCAGTCATCTCCCTTTTCATCTCCTGCACAAACTGTTTCTTCCTTGATCAAAACATAAATGATATATAGCACCAGGATCCAGCTCGGAATTAACAAGCTGCCTTGTTGATTTTAAAGCACGCAAGAACTACCAGCCTCTAAAGGAAAACAAGGATTTCACTTGCAAGGATTGTGACGAACCCTTCAGTGCTGCAGCACCAAGGAGGCAAGGGCAGCCCCAGCAGCACCTCTGGCACGGAGGGTTCCGTGCAACCGCGAAATCACAGGGACGTCACTCAGCACAGGGGTGAGCTGGATTACTGAACAGATGTTGATTGTTTTCCTGGGGTCTCCCCTTTCCAGTGCCTAAATGGGAACAAAATCCTTACAAGTTTCTTTGCAATCCCATGCAGGAAGGAGGCTGCATCCCAGAAAACCCCAGGACCCCCTGAACACAGCTCTGTGTTCCTGCCTGCCCCGAGCCTCCAACCTTCCAGAGCCACCGAGGGAACGTGGCCGTGTCTGGAGGTGTCCCCCAGCAAGAGAACCTGGGTGACATTTGTCCAGAAAAAGGTCATCCACATTTCTCAGCACAAAAGCAGATTTTGTTCCAGCCCTGTCCTCTAACCCAAACTGCCCAGAGCTAAAGGGAACCGAGCTAATGAGGCTGCTCATTAAGCAATTCTCCAGTGCCCGTGCTCGCACAGACACAAACACTGCCAGAGAACAGAGCTGGGCCTCCCGTGAGCTGAGAGGAAAGCAGAGCTCGGGTACCAGCGAACAGAGCTGCTCCTGCAGGCCCACTCGGCTCCCACGACGGATGTTTTCTTACTAATCAAGTGAAATAATGTAAAAAGCAGAGCACAGGTTACAAAGTTAAGCTGCACATGGCCAAGAGCTGTGACTGAGACAATGGGACGGTGAACCACGTTTGCTTTGAGCACATCCTCCACTGAGCTCGGCACTTCCAGCAATTAATGTACAGAACAATGACAAAGGCACACTTTACCTGACCTGCATCTATACATACAGCTCCTCTCTCCACAGCTGTCCCTTTTCTGGGCACACGTTTCTACCCCAAAATAGAGACTTACAACATACCCAGTGAAATATTCCCCATCTTTTCTGAGCAAAGCATTAACTGCCACAAACTTTGAGACATTCAAATACTTTTCCCACTGCCTCTGCCTTACGCTTTCTCACCCTCATCCTTCCTAGAAATTAACAATAATTAACTGGTGGGCTTACGTCCTATCTTAGAAAGTAATACTGACAATCTTACCCTGCTAACTTCCAAAAAAATTCTGCTGAGATTATGTTCCGATTGCAGTTGTTTGAATTGCTGAATTTAGAGTTCTTTTACACCACTTGTTCTTCATCTTTAGCAAGCCAAGATGAACTGAAGGTCAAATGACTTTAGTGCAGGGCAGGGAGGGCTGCAGACACACTGAGCTCCGTGTCCCCAGCTGCTCCTCAGCTCACCTGCACGGCAGGGGACTGATGCCAGCGCTGCCCAGAAGTACCTGGGTACAGAGATGTGAACCCAGCAGGGTACAGGCTGGATTAAAAGCACACTACCTTAACACAAGGGAAGATGCTGACACCTCTAACAGCTGCTGCTTCCAAGTGCTCTTTGAATGATAAATAGATATGTACACCTGATTTGCTTGTAGTCACCTGCAGAATTAATTAAACCCCAAAAGCATTTAGAGATCAGAAGGTTTAGCCTGTTCTGAATTTCTAAAGGCTGCCAAATTTAAAAAAAGAAATTCTTCACACAAGATCTCTGCATACATACACTTCTTCAACCACCTTCCAGCAACAATCTTCTAAACATTAACTCTTCCCTGAAATTCCCAGTATTAGCATCCTAGTCTGCCATTCTAAAAATACACCGTGCTCTGCTGAGAGGAGCAGCACATTAAAGCAAGCCTTGTGTTCCACAGAATAAAACTGCACTGAGCAGAGCTCCATCTCCATCCTCCATCACCATCTGCCAAGTCATGAGCACGGCCCCCTGGAACCCCACAAGCTGCCTGGGGTGGTTTTGGTGCCCCACCACCCAGAGAACACATCTCACCCAGCCAGGCACGTGTTTGCATCCCAGCCCTGCCCTCCCCATGGGAGCAGCTTCCTCCAGGAACCAGCACGACACTCCTGTTGCTATAGGAACACCAGAGCTGCAATCACCAAGGTCTCAGCACAATTCCCATCTCGTGCTTCCTCCCTGCACTGCTTCCATTTCCAGACCTGCCAGAGCTGCTCCTTCAGCGAGCCCAGAGCCAGCCCACCCTCTGGAAATGGAAGGAGCTGGGAACGGGGAACATGGGGCTCATGCAGGAGGTGCTTCTGTGCATAAAACTTCCTGAGAGGCATTTTGCTTGTACTCAGAAATATGTGAGCAAGCCTGAATTCCATCCTTTTAATCTGGAGAGCCCTAACAAGTGTGAGCTGCGTTAGCTCTTGCTGCAATGCAGGCAAGACCAATGTGTGAATATCCCAAAACAGCTCAGGATTACATCCCCTCTCCAGCACACACACTGGCTGAACTGAGATGCCTCAGGGTTCCTCAGTTATTCTTGGAGCCGTAAAAACAAACAACAAACACTCCACAGATGTCAGCTAAAGAGCTCCCTGAGTAAAGAAAAACACCCTGGATTTTGCACTTTCATAATAGGCGTTAACAATGATTGAAAAATAAAATGGTTATAAAAAATGTGAGCATGACATTAGTATTAGACTCAATTATCATATCTCCTCTTCCAATAAAAATAAGCATAAACTGAAGGGGAGTCTTAGCCTTCAGGCTTGATTAAAAATTACAGAGATATTCCAAGATGCTTCTTGATCCCAATTAGCCATTAACTTCCATAGCTGGATCCTTAGACAACAAACAGAGTATCATGGAGGAACTCTGAATGTCAGAGACGTTGGTATCAACAGTGGAAGGTTTACAGCACAAGCCTGGGTTCAGCAGGGACAGTAAAAACCTCCTTCAGAGCACTGCCACAAGGGAGCAGAGGCTGCAGTGACTCCCTGTGGTCAGACCCAGGGGCTCCCAGGGGCTCCCAGGCAGGAGCCACTGATGGGGATCACAAACCTCAGCAGGGGCACCACGGGCCGAGCTCTGCATTCCTGCCCAGGGAGCTGCCCTGGGGCCACCAGCCTCAGGATGCACAGAAAGAAATACATCAACAGTGCAACAGAGACTGTAATAAATGAACAAAGTTCTACACCATCCATCCTCTACTCCTGTTAAAAGAACCCCAACAAAGCAAAACAACCTTCCTGGAACTGGAGCCAGACTGCAGCATTTTTAAGGGACACACAGAAACCTGCAGGTCCATAACAAAGCTCTCAGAGTGCTCAGGCCAACAGTGTCGTTCTATTTTTTGGAACAAAATGGGGATGTGAAGTCAGCTTTGTGTCTTTTGTGCCTGCGGGAGGAAAATGGCTCTAAAGATACGTCAGGGACAAGCCAGACTGAGAGCAACCTGTCCAGCTATGGAACAAAAGACTGTGAGATCCACTGAAGTGCTAACCTGGTGTAAGTTACTCCCTAAATAACACCCTTTTTGTTGTTGTGTAAGACAACTTGCGTAAAGGGAATTTGAAATCTCCTCCTCGAGAGGAGATTCAATGAAAACAGGAAAGCAGGGAAGCAGATTCCTTTAAGCAATCTTGGAGCAGCAGAAGAGCGAGCGTGTGGATCTGCAGGGGTTTTTCAGCACGAGGCAATGCCATCTAGTGGAGATGGGATCTCCCTCAAGGTGGAAAATCGGGCACACATGCCATGGTATTCCCAGCTCCAGGAATTCCACGCTCAGCCTTCCTGTTTCACCAGCCCCAGCACCCGGCAGAGGGCACAGGCAGCAGCGAGCAAAGAGCATTATCATTACTGACTGTTAGAAACCTGGAGAGATTTCTAAGAAAATCGAGTGTAACTTTTAAGGATAATGCTGAAAAATCCCAACCGCAACCAAGTCTCTCTTAACTGAATGTGTCTACCTCAGTTTGTGACAAGGAACAAGCAAATTCTCACTTTAGACTGGCAGAAAAGCTGGATATTTTGGCTCAGAATTCTTCAAGTATCCACCTCCACCAACCCCCAGCTATGCAAGGAATGAACACAGAGGCTCAGAGCACAGCAGCAAGTTTGTGCAGGTTGTGTTTGTAATGGATTTCTGATGTCTCAGATCTATACTACATTTCTGCTCAACTCAGTTCTTTCTGGCGTGAGTCTCACAGTGTTCCTTCAGTTCCAAACTGCACATTATGAACGTGACCTGGCACGAGGGCTGTGCAGGGGAGGGAGAGGAATCTGGTAAGAAACATTCAGGTTCAGAGGAGATTAGTGGACTCAGAGCAGCTCCACACAATTGTTTACCAAGACTTCTGCAAAGAATTAACAAAACCAGCACGTAGTTCATCCCCTTAATGGGAATCTAAACAAACCAAAGCAGATTTGCAAACTTATTACGTGTCTGCTACCCCTGTCTGTGAATTCATTACATTGTGCAATTAAAGAAATGCAATGGGAAACAAATTCCTCCTATTGCTAACCTTTCCCTCTCACTCTGCTGGAATAGTAACATTGCACTTTGTGTCCACACTCATGGAAATGTGAAAAACAAAAAGACATTGTTGGATGACTCCATTTAATTTGGTGACAAAAGTGTTATCAAGAAACTAGAATCTGAGCAACTAAATTATCACATGCCCAACACATGCTTTAGTACCTTAGAAATCTGTATTTACTTTGCATTTTATTTTGTTATGAAACTCCCAGTTTGGAGAGTACAGAGAAAGTGCTTGCAAGACACCCCCAGCCTTGTTCCTTTTCAAGCACAGGTGTCCAGTTTAAGAATAGATATAAATATTAAGATCAAGGACATCTTATGCAGAGGATCTATGCTGAATACAGTAAGACACACTCAGAACTAGAGGGACCTATGCATATCTGAATTTTAATTCACTTACACAAAACAATCCCACCTACCAGCTACAATTTATTTCTATTTAATGTATTACATAGAGCAGGGAGTTCTATCCATGCACTTAGCTCACAGGACTCTGGCCATCACCACTGAGTTATCATGGAGAACGAGTTTTAAAATGTTCTTCACCCTAATGCATCCTAAGAATATCAGACTGACTTTACCTGTCAAAATAAAACCACCTGTTGAAAAAGTTCACTCTGGTTCTCTTCCAAAGCCTATTGCAAGCCAGGACTCACACAGCCCAGGCTGCAGGATGGGTTTCAGCAGGAGGCACGCTCTTCTGGAAGCACAGGCAGCTCAAGGTGGTGTTCTCCAGGGCTGCTGTCCCAGGGCAAGCAGGCCCAGGGCAGAGGAGGCAGGGGAAGGCAGAGGAGGCAGGGGAAGGCAGAGGGGGCAGAGGGGG
>VWZW01003074.1:1450561-1466862 GCA_013397115.1 Edolisoma coerulescens | reverse complement strand
GAAGGCAGAGGGGGGCAGAGGGAGGCAGAACTCACCCTGGTCGATGGAGTGCTGGGGCAGCTGGCTCAGCTGGCTGTTCACCACCCCCGCGTACGTGCGCAGGAACTCCTCCTCGCTGGCCGTCAGCTGGGGGCACAGAGGCACTCAGCAAAACCAGAACCACACAGGCTGCAGGCACCAGCTCCCAGACAGGCACCACAGCGGCCTCTGCTCTACTCTTCACCAGCTCAGTCACCCCTTTTTTGTGCAGCTCGAGCACCAGCAAGGACACAGCAGCAAAATGGCTCATCACGAACTCGTGGGCAGGTTCAGTGTCACCTTGAAACAGCTGCTTTACTTGGCTGTTTTTCCAATAATGAAAAGCTTTAAATCATTTATCTATATAAGGTAGTTTCAGGCATCACTAGCCTCATAATATTTAAGCAAAAATCAATTGTGCTTAACTAATAATGGTTAAATCCATGAGGACTAAAACAATTCAGCATTAAAACCAGACCATCACCTGCCCACCTCAACAAGCACTACCCCAGTTAGACCCAAGTTGTCTGAAAACCCCCAAAAGATGGGCTGTGAAGTGCATCTTACATTTGATCCCATCTTCCTGAGCATGAGCAGGACTCTCACTTTCTGCTGGATGTACATCTCCTCCGGACTCTTTCCGGGGACGCCCTCACGGTTCATTCCCCTCCTGCCAGCTCCTGGAGTTCCTGGAGATACAAAATCAGAAAAAGACAAACTAAAATAGGCAACGGGGTCTAACGGAAAATAGAGGAAAAGTTTCATTTCCAAAATACCTGTTTTTCACCAGTGGCAGATCACTGAATATCCTGGGAGAGTAAGGAATGCCATCCTTCCCCAGAGAAACCCTTAAAAGTGTGAGCAACTGAGCTGGGGCTTACATATGCAACTGAAACATTCACAGAGGCTCATGTTCACATCCCCACAGCTCATTAAGTGTGGTTACATTACTGCACGAGTAGAAAAGGAATTCTAAGAACTAGATGAAAGAATCACCCTGACAGAAGAGTCCGTGGTTTGGGGTTTTTTCCATAAATAAGCACAAGCAGAATGGAAACAGGATGCAGAATGCACAGCCATCAAGCCTGCAATGGCTAAACAAAAGCTGTGTGAAATCTCAACTCTTAAGTCTTCCTCCTCTCTCTTTTTCCTTTTTTCCTTTATATATCATATAAAAAAGGCCACTGCATTACTAATAAACTAATAAAAGTTATTAAATTTATGAAATGGTTTTGGAGAGAAAGCAGAGCTAAGAGGAGCAGGGAAAGAGTTATCATTTACAAGCTGGGCTTTTGCTTCTTATTTTAATAAAAATAATTATGTTATGGAATAAACAGACTGTGCTATCCAAATTCCATAGCACAAAGCATGATTATTCTTTATTATATGAGTATCTGGTAATTATTTAAGTTCCACAACAGGGTGTTTACCAAGACAAAAAAACCATTCAGGCATTCTCTCCAGCGGCTCTTAAAAACAATCCTGAACCATGTTTATTAAGTCAACAGCAGTAAAAACCTTAACCTGAAATGTGAAAAACAATGGTGCTTCGACTAACACACTATTCCAGCAGTGTGACAAACTGAACCAACCCCTCACCAGTGCTGTGTGGTGGAGAAATGTAACCCCTGACTGCCCCTGAAGGGACCCTACAAGAAAGATGGAGAGAGACTTTACAGGAGCCTGGAGTGACAGGACAAGGGGGAATGGCTTCAAACAGAGTTTTCCCTGTGATGTTTTCCTGAAGTCATTACCAACCTCTCCTCTCACTTCATTTTCATTATTACTCTTAAGGGAAAGTAATCTGGGTGTGGAAACTGTTTAAAATTACACACAGGCCCTCCTGAGTGAGTCAGAAGTAATGCAAACTTCAGCAGCAGCTGCTGGGACAGGCTTTGCCACCCACATTACTGAGCATGGAGATAACAGCAGTAAAAAGTGAGAAAGATCCATCACCAGTCCTTCTTGAACAGGTTTCAGTGGGAAGATCTGCATGAAGCTGATTTGCTATAGATGGCTCTGCTTGGAAACCTGCAGCCTGTACATGTGCAAGGTGATGATGGTTGGGGTTTTTTATACAACCAGCAAACTGCTCTCTGAAGGGGGAATTGAACAATCCCATATTTTGTGTAGTGTCAGCTCAAGTAAGTAAATTGGATTATTCTACTAGGTATATACTCCACAGTGTAATTTACTGAGTGCTAACAAGTGATGCCAATAGTAAGACAATGAACAAAGTAAGACAGTGAGCAAGGGACTCAAGTTACACACATCCAGAGACTGATAAAACAATAAACATTGATCAAGATACCAAGTCAGTCTGAAAGGCTGTGACTGGTTGTGGTGGGTTGAAATATTATATGTGGTGGGTTCTTCATATTATAAATACTCTTAAAAAAATATTGTACTTGAAAAGGAAAGCTGCTGAAGTAGTAACCAATCAACTGAGAAAAGAAAAACGAGGACAAGGAAGGCTGAAATGTAGTAACACATCCATCGTTTAAAAATGAAACAAAGTGTACAGGATATCAATAGGTGGCACCATCCACAAGCACCAAGAAACTGCCACGGCTGCCCCCATGCCAAGGAGGAAGACCCCACTTCAGCATTCCTCTGCACATCAGGTATTACAAGGCCTGGAGTCTATTCATTGTTTCCCACCATAACTATCTAGCTGTTTATTAATTTTCAAACTTGAAAAAGGGGTGATGGGAATTCCTATCTAAACCTGGTTCCTCTGAAGTAACCTTCAGCCAAGATGGGTTTGGCATGAAGCCACCTATTTACAGGATGGATAAAAATCCTAAAGCCTGCCCATTCAGTGAATGCTTCACACAATTAGTAAGCAGCATGGGGGAAAAGAAGCACTCAATATGGCTCAAAAAATATGTGTAAAGAGGTAAAACTAAGCTTTCAGAGCAACAGCCCCTTGCTCTCCCTACATCACCCAATTATCCTGAGCAACAGCCACCACAGCTCTTCCTACTCGATGACATCAGAGTGGAAACACAAAGGTCTTAAAACAGCACTGAGACCCCAGCAGGAGAAATGTGCACATATCTCTGTTTTCTTGTTACATAAAGCTTATAGAAGACACAGTTTAGGATGACAACATTACCCAGCATATGCTACATGAGAAAATTTCCAAAGCCACGTGCAAAGCTGGTCCATGCCCAGAAGACAGCTCGATCCACCTTTGCAAACAAAGACTGACAACCCTTATCAAAGTACTCACCATCTTTGCTCTCTCCAGAAAGCTACACTCATGTGCTACACAGTATGAAATGTTCCCTAAGCAGCATTTCCCTGCCCCTACAAATCTTTCTGGCACATGGATCAGTGGCCACTGCCCCATCCCCAACCACCAAAACACCAGATTTCCGTGCCAACCTACCTGCTTCTAGAAACCACAGGAGATCAGATAATCCACGTGCTCAGTCCTGATCGGTGAGTGGAGCTGGGAAAAATGTACGAGGGAACTGCCCTGTGAAAACAAACGAGCAAAGAATTACAGAACATACACAGCTGAACCCCAGAAAGATCCTTAATTCAGTGCACTTCACTCCCAGCCTGCTTTAGAGCACGGTCCAGGTGAAATTCATACAACTGCACGCTTGTCTGGAGCTGTTAAACATAAAAACCTTTTTATGTTTAAAGAGTAAGTTTTTTAAAATCAAGCCATTCTTCAGCTGCAAGATTTCCACCCTGACCATACCAATGACATTCCCAACCACTTGAGAATGAATTGCATTCAAGCTTTGCATTCTTTAGGAAGCTTTCAGCATAAAACCCAACTCCCTGAAAAAACCAACAAGCACTGTGATATGTAATTTCTTCTAGTAAAAAAACCCAAAATAGGCGTAACTTACCAAGGATTTGAGAAGAACTAGGGAGAAATGTAAACCATGCTGATTTTGACCAAAATTATTGTTTTCAACTGTGCCTATGTTATCTGAATACAGCAATTAAAAGACTGGCACTGGAAAGCTGGGCTGGAAAACTCTTTGCACAGAATTTTTCAGACCAACTTCACATTCAACCACCAACAGACAGAAGAGTTTTTTATTTTTTAGATTTGTGACATATTTCTGAACATCTTTTACAACTGGGTATCAGGGCATGGTATTTATAACTTCCTGTCCATCACATCAGACTCTAAGACAAGCTCAATGTCACAAATGAAGTGACAGTTCAAGCCCCCTTAATGTGCAAGGAAACAGCAAGTACTGCTACTCAGGACAACATTGCAGCCAGAATCACGTAAAAAATAGCATCAATTGCTGTACTTAATGAAGAGTTTCTGATTAGGGTAGATATGCACAGCTGCACCATTTGTTAATGAAGTCCAGATTAAATGTACCAAACGTACTCTCCCTTTTTTATCCTTTTTTTTCTGCTTTTTGTGGTCAAAAATCAAAAGCTGATCTAGACAAACTCCACTTTTTCATGGCTGTTCACCACTTCCTGCAGATGTCCTCACCAAGAGGGAAACAACACTGGAGTAGCCGGAGCTACTGAGATGTTCTGCACCCAGAGAAAAGCTGAATCAGGGTCGAAGTGTCAGCGTGAGGTTCTCTCACTTAAGAGATCAGGCTGTTTCCCCAAACACGGCAAGGCTAAACAAGTTTTTAAGCTAAAATGTAAGGCACACTCATTGAAAAGAAACATGTTTTTAAAGTACACGTCACTGAATTACAACAGCATAAGAAAACTGAGCCAGCATCAGGATGCAACACGCCAAGGGCAGGATGCTGGCAGCTGAGTGTCAGCTGATGAGCAAAGATAAAAACTGATTCTGCACAACCCATACATCACCAACAAACTTACCAACAGCACTAATGAATCCCAGTGTTTATACTTAAGACACAGAATTAATGTATTTACCTATTCTTGCCAATATTATATTGCATATGAGAAACATTCCCTGGAAAACAGTATTTCAACTTGCATTCCCAGCACAGAAAGCCAGTCAGGGTGATAGCAGAACAAGAACTGCTGGATACTGGACTGAAGGAATCCCCACAGCATCATCAGAACTCCACTGGAAAACTGTTCATCCAAGGGAATGAATAGCCAAAGGAATTCCAAAGCCCAGGGACACAGTCACTGATACATCCTGGCCTAAGCAAAGAAGTGATGGGATCTCAGCTGCATTTCTGGGAATCACGTCCTGGATGGCACTGCAGGAAGGGAGGCCAAAGGCTGGTGAAGCCATGGAGAATGCACTGTTTATCAGATCTGGAACTGGTCTCTCCAGGTAAGGGCGAGGCAGATGTGCAGAGCCAACAGGAGAGTTTGGGCTGCCTGTCCTTACCTCTGGCAGAGAAACACAGATCTACTCCCCAGTGCCAGTTTTCCATTCCTTTCTCACAAAAAAGACTGACCCATGCATTTCAAAAGCTGCAGTGTCAGTCAGAAATGATTGCATTCTTCACTACACTGTGTTAAAAGACCAAATGCTTCAAGCTTGTCCTGCTGCATCCAACACACTGCAAATGGACATAATTGGGTCACCTAATTCTCCCTTGTTTGCCAGGCACAGGCAATGAAATTTAGTTCTCATTTATTTTTAAGATGATTCACATGACAGAATAATAAACAACAAGGATCTATATATTACAGCCAACACTGCCTGCCCAGCTTTGCCAAAGCAATAAATCTGAGTCTGAAAACGCTCCCTCCCTTTCCCAAGCAGTGCAGGAGGCCGGCCAGGAGCAGATGGGAAAGCTGCCCTGCAGTCCAGCACCTCCCTCCCCACGCTGCCTGCAGTGGGCTGGGTGAGGACCTCAGGAATTCCTCCAGCTCAGCAAGGCCCAACATGTGGACTGGGCAGAGCCAGGAACGCCTGACATCCCCATCTGTCTCGCACCCAACCCCTCTGGGGCTGGGGAAGGGCTGTGGCCCTTGGCAAACCAAGCACCAGCAGCACCTTCACAGCCAGCACTGGGCAGTGCAGCTGCAGGTGCTGCAGAGAAAGGAGGTTGGAGACCAGAGGAAACCAGGCACGGCTGGGGAACGAGCAGCTGTAGGTATTCTACACCTACCAACACCTGGGCTACTCTACAAGGATATTTCCCAAGCAGTATCATAGCTAAGTACTTCCAATTTTCCCACTAGCATTAAGGGATACTTCCTCACCTCTCCTCATTGTTACTTGTTCTGAAAAATCTTTCATGAAAACACATTTCTTCCCCAAAATAAATAAAAGACTGCAGTGTCTTTCTTGTCAGTTACTGACCCCAGACACAACAGTCCACAATGAAAAAATACCATAACTGCAGACAGCCTCCCTTTTTATTCTTTTTTCCTAACTAGGTTTAGAACATCAGCTACTGGAGTTTCACTTCAAAAAAATGCAGACAGGAGAAATCTGTACTCAATCTCAGTTTAACTTGTCTGTTTTACCAACAGATGGAAACAGCTCCTAAGGAAACTCAAGCCTCACCAGCAAGAACTGTTTTGACTGAACGCCTTCAGAAGAAGATTCCAACACACAGCAACTGAAAATTACAGATTTGTAACTGTATTCCCTTCACTTCCACCTACACTGGTATGAATTCAAACCCTGGAAGGGACTCTCTGCTGGACAACGCCACAGATCGGTTCATAATTAAGAACTCCCAAATTTTCTGACTCCCCTCTTGTCACCTTTTTAAATAAACAAAAATTTCACATCTCAACAGAAAAAAGAGACACACTAAAAAAAAGCATTTTTATAAATGTTGCATAAAGGAAGCTACTTAAGCATCCCATTCAGTTTTAAAGCCATGCTTATTTAATGTAATGAGAAAGCAACGTGAGCTTTTGTTCCTTCAAATTACATATTCCCCCCAACACTCCAGGTCCCCTGTAAGGCTGAAATTCCCAACAACCACATTTTACTGGTATGGGAAAACACAAAGTGCAACTGAGGAATCTGCACAGCCTAAATTAAGGAGGAAGAAAATAAAAAGGCAGTAAGCTGTTGGAAAATGTAGTATTTTACATATTCAGTCTTAATAATTTAAGGTCTTCAGAGCAGCCATCTGGCAAGTCCTTTAAAACGTAAGTCACAGCTGACTACCTCTTTAATATCTTGTAGCATTTCCAGTTATAGCCAAAAGAAACCCAACAGGAATTAGTTCAGCTACAATTTTTTTTTTCTTTTTTTTTGTTGAATCTGACTGGTTCTGTTCAAGGCAGTTAAAACCCTCAATTAATGGGATAGGATTATAAAAGCTCAGATAAGGAGTTATGGTGAATAAAGCCGAGCCCTGCAGGTTCCCTTTCCTCTACACAAGTGGAGTTTGGAGCAGCAGGAAGGGGTCCCTTTGACTCTCTGATGTCATTATCCAAGGTTAAGCCATTACCCTCCACAGTCACACCACGGAGCACTTCAGTGCTTAAACATGGTCATACTGGGAAGCTTGGAAGTGCAAGGGGATGCTGCCCCTAATTTAAGCCTTGTTAATTTTCAAACGACATTTTTCAGAGAACAGCTAGAGCCTGAAAAACCTTCCAAGCTGGAGCCTGAAACCTGAAGTCAGGAACCAGAGTCTGCAAAAATCCTGCTACAAATTTTCCTCTAATTCATTCTGACTCATGACCTTCAGTCACAGGCAGCTGGAGACTGGATTAATTCCCATCTCCAGAGGGATACAATGAAGAATTCATAACAGCTACCTATTTATAGGTGAACAGTAAGAGCTGAAATATTTAATATGGTTTTTTTGTCTTCATTTCTATGCTCAGTGCTACCTTTTAGCTGACTTCAGAATCTGAACCCCAGTGTCAGATTTAGGTCAATTTACTGCTGGATCTCCCGTGGTAGGTTCACATCTCTTAAATGTTAGATTTAAATTTTTAACGAAACACTACAGTCCTCCTTCTTGAAGGAGGACAGGAAACAGCCCAAAACACTGCCATTTAGTCATGAAACATTTATGAACACAAGCAGGGGTTTTTCTCCCTGGTGATGGATCACCTTTCAGAGCTTCAAAATGGACTTCAAAAGTAGCAATGAAGTGCATTCCACAGAGCTTCCCAATATACCAAAACACTTCTTACATCAATGCTCAAGCTGACTTAAAAAATAAATTTGAAAAAATCCCACCATCATAATCACCACTTTCATGAAATTAAAATTTGCCTCCTGACCTTCAGGCACACACAAACCAGGTGATTTCCCCCCCTTCTCTCAAGGAGAAGACACCTCTCACATCTCATACAGTTAAAAGAGGCAGCACAGGGTTTTAGGTAGTTCATGTCAGTCAACTTGAAGCCTCTGAAATTAAATGTAGTAACAGCAACAAAACCTGAAAAAAAGCCTTTCATTTCCCAAAGGTATTCACACTTCAAAGATGAATGTGTCAAAAATTCTTTAAAAAGTGACAACATTTCGCTACAGCAGTTTACACACAAATTCCACCCCAGTCCAAGAAACAATTCCAGAAGAAAGTTTCAATCTTTTACTCACAATGGTGCCCAGCACTGGATGGATGAGTGCTGCTCTCGTCCTACTCGTGGGCATCCTTCACAGAGGCTCAGGCACCTCTTCTATTTATAACAAAGCTATGAATCTTCTAGGCAGGAAATTAGGCACTAATGCCAACGATTTAACTACCAGGTATCCCACACGGAAGAATTGCTGCTGTAAAAAGAGTGTTCAGCATCCATCATTAAAACAGAACAGTACAGCAAAGCTTTGTGTGGATCTATCTGTAAATATTTAATTTCAGAAACAGAAAATGAAGCTTCCAGCACAGACCTAAACTTGAGATGCCTTTTCTTGTCTCTGAGAAATCTGCTCCGTTTTCATAGTTTGATTTTAACTTGCATCATAAACTAGTGAAAAAATGGAACAATAATAGGTAAAAATTATCAACTACTTTCAGGAATCAACAAATGATTTTCAACGTACCCACCCCATTTTATATGGCTGGCATGGCATGCATTGCACACACCTGTACCCATGGAACACCTATGAGGTGTGATACTTTTTGACTATTAATTATTGGCATCAATGACAGTCCCCAGGCCTGTTCTGTGGTCATGGCAGAACCTGAGCCAAGGCCAATTCCCAAAAATGCACAAGGAACAGGGAGACCATTAATTGTGGTCAGGTCAATCAGCTTTATGACCAAAGCCACGTTCTCAGAGCAGTTCTGCACAAAGTGGCAACACTGGACTCAAGATCCCCCGAGGACTTACAGATCATCAGTATTAAATCTGGGGTTTGCTGAAGAGGGACATTTATAATAGAGAAACTAAAGTCAACAGGGTAAAAAATAACAATACACGGGACATAAACACCCTGCTCTCATGAAATACAACCATTGATAAAGAGTTACTCGACTGTAGAAGCACGAAATTGGTTCACTCTTCATAATGAACCTAAAATAAGCCTCCACAACCCAGTACAATGTCAAAATTGATGCAGGTATGTGAATGTGCCAAGGTGCAGGATGTTTTTCCTGCCTCTTCAGCAATTCTCAAGTGACTTAAAATGGAAGAGGAAACAGAAACACAGACAAGGACAGTCAGAACTACCAGCACTGCTAATGGTGAAGAACTTCAGTATTTGTTATGTTCCCAACCAGTTTCATTAATAGTGTATCCATATTCAGATTTTTGATATTAAACTGCATCTAGTGCAAAAATTTGATGTTTCAGGCAACTTTAACAAAAAGGGAAGTGATACTATTAACTAACCAAAAATGAAAAGAGAACAGTCTAAAATCACAGAATCCAGAATGGGTGAGCTTGGAGGGACCACAGTGGGGTCATCTGGTCCAGCCTCCTGCTCCAGCAGGGCAAAAATCCTTAATCAAAACAGGCAAAATCCTAATTGAGAACAGGAAAAATTCCAGTAAGTATCTGTAAGCAGTTAAAATAACAATGACATTGAATTCCAATTCACAATCATGCAGTAAAAGCCTCCAAAGGCCAGAAGTGCCATTTGTGGAGTCCAACTCCCTGTGCTGGCATGACCAACCTCTCCCAGCCCAAGCACACAGTGCTGGGTGCATTCAACCTGAAAGGGCAGAGACCACAAGAGGTGGCACAGAAAGGCTTTCCCCCCACTGTGTGTGTACATATACCTATATATTTTTATAGATATATTTATGGGCATTTCTCTGGTACTCATCAACACAGGATCTACAGATGCCCAGGTATTAGAGAGAGCTTTCAGTGTAAATGTGACCTGTGCTGCCCTGTAATTTTTACTGACATCTGAACATCATTATTGCCAGGTCACAGACATTTCACACTGCAAATGCCCATAAATCTTTTATAGTAGAGAGATTAGGGCTAACTAGAGTTTTTAGAAGCAATTAAAAGGTGAGCTGTTATTAGGTTGGTGACTACTTGGCATTTTAGTATTTTGCAACGCTGTATCAAAGTACATTGTTAGGACCAGAGACTTTCAGATTAATAGCTCTTTACTACCAAAATTGTGTAACCATTGGACAACAACATGAAATAGTGTTCTGGCCTCTTCCATCAATAAAATTTGCTGTAAAATGTCACAAACACAGCCCTTATGTCACCTAGTTATCTTGCCTCTTTAGGAAAAAAAAAAATCTTTTGTGCTGCTTTCCCCATGGATGCTCTGAAAAACCAAAAAAAGCAAAGAAGAGGTTTCAGTTCTGAATCAAGGTTTAATTTTTAAAGCCATTTAAAGAGATCTATTATTAATAGCTCTTGCTGTGAGTTGAACTAAGAATTAATAGCTATTTGTCTAATGTGGCTACATGCCTTGATCATCTCTTTGGTACTAACCAGAACACAAACTCTGCCTCCTCAGTCATCCGTGAGCATCAGTGATGTCACTGGATAATATGGACAAGAGACTTTTGCTCCTAAGACCTTCATAAAATAATAATCCATGAGACTTTTCCTGCATAGTGTTCCATAGATTGGTCTCAGTAGCTCTTTTAATTATATGTGCAAAAGTATGCCAGCATCTCTCTTCTCTGAAGGACTTACTAGAAACAAAAAGCACAAGAAAAGGATTTTTGTTCCCTTCTCAGGTCACCAAACAAGACTGCTGCAAAGATATCTGATGGGGAGAGGAGGGAAGAAGGAAAAAAATCCTTGTCAGTTTTAAGAGAGGACTTTTAACATTCAATAGTTTAAAACAAATTCCTAATTACACACCAGTTTTACCGTGGACACTTTGCTTTCCCTACCTTTTGGCCAAGTGGGATTGCAAGGAAGGAAATCTTACCTTCAAGGGACTTCCTATTCCTCAGGAAAACGGATGCAATTTCCTTCCTCCCTAGCCACAACTCTGAATGTTACCTTAATTATATTAGCCATGAACTGTGACATAAACCTGCATGAGGTCTGACAGCTGAAGAGTCCCTTCAGCACTGCACGAACCCACGTGGGCTGCAGAGAAGTCACCCACGGACTGCAGGGCCTTAAGGGTTTCAGCAAGTCCCCCTGGGTTCTGGGACTGATTAATTCCTGAGCACAATGGAACTGGAAAAATCACAACACACATATGTTAAAGGCAACCATATGTAACAATATTTATTTAGATTAATCAAACTCCAATGCATAACAATGGTAACAACAGGAGTTAGCCCAGAGACCATTCACAACAATGCTCAAGGCTGGCTGATTCCTACACAAGTTAAAACCACTGTAAGATCCCAGATCACTTCAGAAGTTTCCAAGAGCAGGACTGCACCCAGCCACCACCAATTTAAGGCAGAATGGGCAAAGAGAATGACTGGAAGAGCAGCCAGATTTCTGCAGCTCCCAAACCATAAGCACAGTCAGAGTACACCTTTATAGTGGTTAGGTGCTCAACAAAAGGCAGGAGCTGACAGCAGTTACATCTAAAACTGCAGCTACCAAGAGCAATGAAATGAATATATGAAAAACAAGGGGCCAAAACTGTAGTGCCTCACACGTGCTATTTCCCACACAGTACTTTATTTAAAGATTAAAACATATTTTGTAAAGTCAGTGAACTAAGAATCTTGACAGTGAAACAGCAAGAGAATGGTTGCAAACAGCTTGATGTAAATTGTGAAAGGCTTATTTTACCAAGTTCATTGTAGCTGCTGACCAAGATTTCAGCATTAAAAGCTCTGTTTAGCAAAACCTGATGTTTCTGACCTCTGAAGTTAAGCAAAACCTTTCACGAATTCCACATAAACCAATGAGTATTATTTGGCATCTACAGACATTCCTGAAAAAAGGCAGCTAAGAAGATGTGAATGCTCCTATTTTTCTCAGTTTGGCATCAACTCTTAAAGTTAATTATATTGTAAGTGTTATTGCTGATCGGTTTTGCATAAACATTCAGTTAACTGTGTTTATCTTGAAGTCTGATATTGCCTCCCCCGACCAACTGAGCAAGCTGCCAAGGCACAAAGAAATTTCCAGTTTTCCACATAAGATCCAGCACACTCAAAGTTAGGAAACTCCATTCAAACTACATTAACATGGCAACAGGCACCAGAGATCCCTGCAGCTGCACTGCCCTCTCCTCAGTTCTACAAAAAGCCTTCCTTCAGTAATTTACTTTAAGCTGTTTCAGGATTTATATTCCTCCTTTACAGCAAGTCTGCTGCAAAAATTTAGGTCACATTTCCTTTAAGGGTACACGTCCATGTGTACTTATTTAAAGCTCAAGGAAATTAATTAAAAGCTCCTCACTGACTTCAATGTGCGTTGAATCAGGACCCGGATGAGTTCAGAGGCAAAACAATTACACTTTAATTAAACATCTCCACCTTCATGTGAAGTAGTCAACTAATTTTATGGAAGGATAAACTGAGTCAGAAGGTTTCTGAGCTTGGTCATGCTCATAAACAGAGTTGATTACTTAAGTTGTTTCCATATTTTTTAGCTTCCCTCATAAGACAGAGAAAATGGACTTGCTGAAAATCAAATAAATTCTTGGTCTGTGTATTTGCATGGAATAAAACAGAGCATCCTGAGACAAGTGGAATGGTTGTACAAATCTACTGACTCCATCTCGGTTCCCCAATCAGTAGCTCATTTAGTCAGCCACAGGAATTCCAATAATGCAAGAAGTTGAAATTATTAGGGGTTTTTTTTGGAGATTTTTAGGATGTTTTGTTTGTTTTTAAATAGCATTAATAATTATATCTATATTATTTTTGAGAACAGAAATAGGCTTGGCAGATTCGATACTTGTAAACCCTTGGATGTATAAACTAAAAAGCAAGAAGTACGACTACACTTTCTGAATTCAGACTGACATTTAAACCATACATAAGCTCTGTAACATTCTGTCAGATCACCAGCAGTGAGCAGAAACAAGAATGAGCTTTCCTCACTTTTTTGAGCATTTGTTACATAATGCTTCCTCAACACTAAGGCTGAAAATAAATCTGAGAGTCAGGAGAGCGTTCTCCTTATTCAAGCACTAACTAATGGGTTTTGGTTAATTTGCTGATCTTTGATTTCTTCTCACCTCTAGTTTTGCTCAGTCTGCTCTATCTGCACTCATGCCAATGGAAGCTCATGGACAGGGCACAGCTCTTAAAAGGGAAAAAGAACTGTAAGAGTCCTCCATTCTCAGAGATACAACACTGAACAAAGTGGTTTGGGGTTTTTTTTCCTAAATGAAATTAAGTTACTTGGTAAAAAGTTTTTAGCACATTTCAAACCTATTTACACATCATTTCTCCCTTGGACTTAGAAGCAAGACCATCCAATTAGCAGCACTGGACGTGGAATAGGTGCATAGTGCAGAAGTGATTTCAGATGGCACATTGGTTAGGATTGCAATTTTCCCAATCACTTCTGCACTACCCACCCGATGGTGTGGTGCAGCTGTAACAGCTGCCTTGTCCTTGCTGCATTTCAGCAGGAAATCCAATCTGATGACAGCTTGCAGTAAAAAGAAATACAATTTTGCCTGTGCATGTATAGAAATATTTCTGATACCCAATCCTTCTTTTTGGAAAAAATTCTCCTGGAAGTTTCTCCCAGCATATCCAACAGCAGCCTCCAAAAGCCTACTGCCTGTCTGTGCACAGCACTTGGGTGGATGTTTGATGCTTCAAACTAGGTCAGATGCTTAGGAGGGTCCTTTGTAGTCAACAACCAACTCAGGTACTGAAATACTTAGTGAAAAACATAAATGTTTGTGTTGGTTACAGATGACAAACATTTTGGAGAGGAAAAATTTATATTAAGCACATATAAACAGATCTATTTCTGACAAGCTGTTTCCTAGGCAAAGCATCAACCTTTAGCAGCTTCGCCACATCAGGCACATTGAGGTGTTAGCTCTATTTGCCAGATGATTTTTAATTTTTGGCAGCAGACATGTATCACAGTCATTGTTAGTAATTAATTGTTAGTAAAACAAAATCTAGGTTTTGTTTCCATTCACTTCTGGTTTTGTTTAGAAAACAACACAAATAGTTTTGGAAACGTCTCTCTCCTCTTGCAAAGTGAAGTACTCTCAAACCCTGGGTGGGGGAAAGGAGCAGAAACTGATACAGCTACACATTTCCCATAAAACTGGGATTCAGAACTCGCTTTCCCAAACACTCAATGGGATGCTCTGTGCAGTGACACTTAGGAACATTAACTAATTTTTGTCAAGACAGGGACAGAAGCTCCTGTCCACACAGCTCCCACCAGGGCAGCCCCAGCTCTGGGGATCACACAGGGATTTAATTTATCACAGTGACTCCTGCCAGCCTAGGGGATGATTGTCCTGCTGAAGAGTTCACTACCTTCCCACCTGGATGTCAAAAAGAGTCCTGAAAGCACTTTTCTCTCCTATGTAACTTTTCCACAACTTGTTGCAATGCTTACAATGAACTAAAAGACAAAACTGCTTTAAAGCAGATTTGGGTCCAACCCATTACCAATTAAGTTTTCCAAAATGGCCTTTGCTTCTGCATTTGTTCAGTCCTACACACGTCTTCATAGATTTATTATTTCCGTGTACCACATCAACTAAGGCAGCACACAAATCCCCTTACCAACAGCTCTGAACTACACTGACGGAGCTGCCAGCTTCTACCAACATGCCAGAGATACAATAACTGGTGATGCTTTTTCAGCTAAGGGCAAAGTGAAGCAACAGAAATGTATCTGAAGTACACCTGTCACCATTTTCCAGATGAATTTGTCATGGCAAAAGTAGCTTTTAGCTTGGCAAGAAAACAGGCCTGTATTTTTAAAAGTAGTAATACGTAGCTTTCTGTATGCTCCCTCACCTTGAATACCTGTACTTTCAAAATAAACCCAACTGAAGTACATGTTTAGCCTCATTTTTCACCATTTACATAGAGGTTCTCCTTCAGCAGGCTATTTCACATCACGCATGAGCTCCAAAAATAACCAAGGCCAAAAGAAATTGAAAGCCAGCAAGTTCAGCAGCCAAAAAACCTAAATATAGTAGGATTTTGTAAATGTATTTAAAAATAAGTTCTTAAATACTCTCTAAACATGTCTCTCACAATACCGGAGCCAGCTTGGACCAGGACTGTGAACTAGCACACCTAACTTGCCTCCAAAGTCTGCTGGAGTTTGGTGTTTTGTTTCTTTTTTTAAATCCTCACATCTGCAGAATGTCTCATGCTCATCTCACAGAGCATCAAAGCTCATCCTGTTCAACATGCCAAGATGAGGAATGGACAAATAAAAGATGATATACAACAGAGCAAAATATTCTCTTCTTGAAGAGAAAGCAAACCCGACTCTGAAAGGCGAACGTGCCCTGATGAAGCACATCTGGATGTTGAGCAGAAACGAGGATCATGTCTCATCTGTCTCTGGAGCACTAATACATTCTGATCCAGAGAGTGATGCTGTCCCTCTCTCACGTATCTTCCCAACAGGTAAAAAACTGACGTGTGCCAACAAATACCGTCCATCTAAACTGAAAGTTACCGAGTGCTGCCTCAGAGGCTCTAGAAACACAATTTTTAGCCAAGGCAGGAATCACCCCCGAGGGAAGCCCTTTACTAAACGCTGTCCGAGAGGCGTTTTCCCAGGAGAGGGCCGGGATGCCAGGAGCATCGCGGGCAGCCGGGGCTGCCCTGAGCGGGGGCGCAGCCTCGGCGCCCGACGGCCGCGGCACCTGCGCTCCGTCCCCGCGGCCCCGGCGCACCTTCGGCGGCTTCCCCAGGAACGACCTCGCCTGCCACGGCACCGCAGCCACGCCTGGGGTGGGACACCGTGGAACGGGGCGCCTCGTGACGTACGGGGTGATGCCACGAAATGAAAAAGGCACCTCCTGTACCTGTGCCGGGGGGGGGCACGGCCTGCCGGGGGCCGCGAAGCCGCGCCGGGGC